>JAQGAO010004793.1:0-14533 GCA_034697705.1 Ommatoiulus sabulosus
ACTTATTTTGAACCAGTGTCGCGTAGTGGTATTGCAGACTCATACCACTAGGCGATACTGGTTTTTAAGTTAATGAATTAAGTGTCAACGTGCTCGTACCCTAACGCATTTAGAAGAGGACAGTGAACTTCAGTAAATCCATTGATCCCACGTGTACGCTATACCACAGCACATGTATACGAATATATCAGTATGGTCACTTCACGCATTCCTTGAGTCCCGATTCGCAGCGTCAACATTCCGACTAACGAGCGGTGTGAGCGAAATGCATTTATCGTATCACTCCTTTCAAATGGATTGCTATTAACTTAGCCAATTAGGAAGTAGTGTGCAACCCTATGGCTATCTGTTATCCTATGTCGAGCGATCCCTGTCGATTTTCCCTGGACATTTCATAGTCACACCTGTCGCCCTATTAATTCTTGCGCTGCAGTCGTATTTTCGGGACAGAACATGAAAGGTGCAGACACGGAGTGAACATACTGATATTTCGTATACTGTGGCTATACGCTTTATATATGCATGCATATATATAATGTACATTATACGCGTTCATGTACCGATGCATGAACCTGTATGTATACTTTAAAATAGTTATGTGTATGACATCACGGTTTCGTCATCATTTCCAGCCCCGATTCATAACTCGATCCACATGTATGCGTGTGTGTAATACTCTTCTTCATCATTCGAAACTCCGTGCATTGTTTCGCGTGCAAACAAAAATGTTAATTAATATTTGGATCGACAAGCGTTGTGAATAGACATACATACACGCGCATGCAGATTAACGCTATATGGAGCTAGTTAAGCAGGCAGAAAAATGTCTATTTAAGAGATTCATGTCGACAGGTTCTTCATATGCCCCAGAGTGAAATTTCACGATTCTAATCTTAAGCATATATTGTACAGACATCGCACAATACGGGGAATAATAGTAACACAGAGAGTTGCATTGTTGCATCCCAACACTTGCCCTACACGTTCTGTACAAATGCAAAAAAAATTGGCGAAAGCTATACTTTTTATAGGCAACTATCAGCGTGCTATATTGCTAATTAAAACATATACGAGTATTATAATGATATATACATGAAATGCAAAATAAGTCTCCGGTGTATTTAATACGCCGAGATAAAGAAACTACATAACACGTCCCGTGACGTAAGCCTCGTATATAGTCAAAAAATAAAAAATGTCCTATAGTTTACTGCATGTTTATTTTGGAACAAGACTGTTTTAGCCTATTAACTTAAGAAAACTGTCCCACTTAATTTAGGTAATTAAAAAGCATCTTTAAAATATTTCACACATTTTTAAACTTTGATGAACTATATATTTCAAAAACGCTCTTCACGATGATAGCTAAACAATTTCAAAAGGTCAGATCAGTTAATTGCAAATTCACATATTTATAATGATCATATCTAGAATATATTGATACCCCTTTCAATATAAAACCAGCATTTATAGGCAAAATTGTCTAAATTGAACCTCCACAATAGCTGTGGTCAGGTTATCCCACCTTTGATAAGTAGAACAAAACTAGTGCTGTATTAATCTTTAACATTTTCAAGGCATAGTTACCTGCTCAAAACAACGAGTATAAAAACATTTGTAATCGGGTTTTATGAGCGATTGTTTCATTACGTGTATTTATAACGATAAACTATTAAAATAACTACTGCACAGGAATGAAAAAGGTTAGATTGTATTCTCCAAGTATATGCACAGTTGCATTTATCACATCATGGGATATCTTCAGCGTAATGATTGCATCAAATCACTTTCCACACGGGCGTTAATATTCTTACTTAACGGCGTATATTTGAGAGAAAAAAATAGCTCGTTCAACAGGTTCAAAATTTTGAAGTTCACTGTGACGAAGGGAGAGAGAGCCTGCCCGTAAAATAATCTCGATAAGGAAGTTAACACTGGTACACCTTCGGTGATACAACTAAACCACATCCCACCATCAAACATGAATGAGGTCAAACGAGTCCACCTAATTCGTTCATCACGTTATCACAACGTGATTCAGTAACACAATTGATTCAGCACTTTCGCTACATGCATGTATGTATATTTCATGGCATCAAAAAGTACAGGTTTTGAGGTTTTATTAGATTTAAAGTTACATGCAGCTAGGGTTTATCTATGAAATATAAGTTTTAAAATTTAAAGGTCACGTTTTTTATCCTTTAAAACTTCCAACAATGAGAATTTCACCTCTCACTGTCTACATCATTATTTGAGTTCTCAAACTTTCAATTTCTTTCGACGCCTGCGTCTAAAAATATACCTTGAAATATGCAATTATTTGATTTTTAACTGTTTATGCAAAGTATTTGATGGATTCAAAAGATTCAAAATCGTTGAAATTTATACTGCCAAAACGAAAATTGTCAGATGCAAATTTTGCTTTTGGAATACGCAATAATGCATATATTTACTTTTGATTCATATCGATTGCAAATACAGTACATTTTAAAAATGGACACACTGGAATATATTTTCGTAAAATGAAACAAGTTCTTGAATGAGTAAACAGATTTTTTCTATATTAGACTACCTAAGATCTATTGCAATATAAATTTCGAAATTTCCATTACTTCAAGAGAATCACATACAAACAGTGCTAATTAAACATAAAAGCAACAACAACAAAAACTTTCCTTATATACGACCGTCGAGAAGTATACATTTTATAGTTGCCATAATGCATGCAGCAGTACATGTTCTTATCAAATAAGGTATTTCTACGTGAATTTCGAGTTCATAACCTAATTTTGACATGGGTTTCAAAGTACCATAGTATACCTTTTTGACTCGTGTCGGCTTGCATAACATACATGTTCATATCAATAACGAAATAATGCACTATATATAGGAAGCCGATTGCATATATGGTGATCTACAATTTTGCCAAAAAATTGCATGCTAAGAACAAAAGAATTTTAAATGCATCGCATTAAACACACACCGGTACGTTCATTGAAGACATCCGTATTGAGGGCTTGAAATAAAAAGGGCAAATTATCCCACACACGAGGGGTTTTTGTATTGAATTATTTATTAATAGCATATTTCTTGCATTTTTTGTTGTTCATTTTTCCAATCGGGTGTACGCATATGCATTTATTAATGAAGAGTACAGTTTTGTATTAAAAAAAATCGATTGGCATGACTTTATAACAATTTAAAAATTAAAACGTACCTTCAATAACTACATAAAAGCGGCACAAACTATAGTTTATTGGCAATTACATAGGGGTCCACCCCCAACGACAAATGTTTTATATCTCGTTAACAAATACACGCAGAGTCGATATCGAGCAAAAGAGACATCTATGTAAATTTCCCTCACCTAAAACTTCGATTATTTCAAAATATATGCATGCACCACCCTGGGCATAAATCGTTAATAAACGGCAGCATTCGCAGTCTCGCAGTTCCGAGTCGGAACGCGCAAAAATCCCAAATTGATACTTCCCAGTCAAATTATAAACCTCTTACACTTAATGGGATATAATCATGGCACATTTTCTTGCCGAATTATTTTAATGTGTATACCTTGTGTCAAATCAAAGTGAACTCTGCTGCCGCGTTTCAATCAATGAAAAGCACATTTTAGGGACTGCATGCGTATAAAGCGTATATATAGCTTCAACGGGCGCACATAAGCATAACATTTCGAGATATCGGTTGAGTTTCATCGCCGAGCTAGGGGTAATTAATTGATTGGCAAAGGGTTAAATGGAAAGTTTTGTGAAAAACATTTTATCCCTAATCATAAAAAAAGTTCAAATGCGACGGTGATTTCATGTCAATTAATGTACTTCAGAATCGTAAAAAATATACGTGTATGTTCATAAAATTCAAAAAGTATATACGATTGAATATATGCCATGATTATAAATGAAAGATTTTTTTCAAAACGTTGGGCTATAGATCCATAGTAACGCAATATATTTTTTAATCTTTCACATGAAAAAGCAAATGGCCGTCACGGACATACTTTGGCCTGCACGGTTCGCTTCCGTTAAAATGTGCAAATTCACAGCAATTCAGTTTATACATGTACGTATCATTTTTGTGATAAACTGATGGGAATTTAGGGATGTTCATTTATGCAGAGAGGACGAAAAAGTGAATTTGGAAAGCGCAACATTTATTAACATTCGCATGCAGGACTGGATCGTTTGTGGCCAAACTTTACATTCAAGATTAAAATCAATCCATCTCAAGAAGTTCAAAGAGGATGATTTTAAGAAATGTATGGGGATATCTTCCCTCCATCCTCAAATCTATATACAACTTTAGCACAGACTTTTGAACACACTGTATAATGATTTCGAAATCATTTTCAGCCTCAAAATAAAGATATGCAAGGTTTAAAATAAACTACTTATTAAAATAAACAAGTACACGTTCGGTTTCTCGGGGTATATATACTGTATACATTGCATAAAAACGAGGACATGGATATAGGCAGACTACATATTTGCTCGTTTCTCAGCCCTCTTTTCCAAAATAAAAAAAAATGAAAAAATTGAATAATAAAAAAAGTCCCGTCGAGATAAAATAGGCCTGGTTGATAGAAAACTGGAAGTACTAAAAGGGTTAATAGTCCCGCGAGAATTAATAATACCGAATCAAAAAAGGGTGAAAAAAAGGCAGCCAAAAATGAGGGTTTGGCTCGAACAAACTATTATTAATAGTTTACAAGGGACAGTGAATAATAAAAACTATGTAATGGATATGCGTATGTATAGTTAAACCCATTGCAAATATATGCTAAAACGTTTTTTATCATTCCAAGCGAGCGACTGAAAACTATGATCAGGTTTAGAAAAGTAAAGCGTCATGAATTTACCTGTACAGGGTGCATCTCTCTCTCCCCTCCCCCATCTACAGCATATACAGTAGTTTTTTAAAAAATTCTAAACGAAGGAATCATAGCATCCAAAATGTATTTCATGATCTCGCTGTAAAAACTATTGGTCCGCATTTATTACCGCTCATATGGCCTGCCATCCCACTATGCATTAATGAGTAGTTCCCGAATGAAGTTGGTTTAATTCAAACGAAATAATGCGCCGCGTGGTGGATCAATGTGACGAAGCATGACGTCACGAAGCATTTATCCCACTAACCCGTATTCCCGGCGAAAACAAAATACATATACTATAAGAGGATGGAATTTGTGTATAGACTTACTGGTGCCATTGGCATTTCTGGACAGCACTTTGTTAGTGCCCGGTACACTACAGCCTGTGCCAGGATCCGGGGGTGGACAGTGGTTCATATATTCACGTTGTTCCATCTGAACTGGTCCCTGCTGGCAGCCAATCGAGGCACGTATCATTAAATGACCCACGCATCCGTGCGTGCCGGGTGGAGCCGTGTCCAGTCGGGAGCACCCACTGACGAACACACTTCGGACACCCGCAGCCTAGCAGCTATTCAGAAATATCACATACACTTTTATTGGAACCCCCGTCAACAAACACAACAAGCGAAAAATAACACTTAAAAACTAAAGACTTCTATTTGGTACACACAGGTGGCTTCACTCATCTAATCCTTTTTTATTTGATTTTTTTTAAGGATTTTCGTTAGAAAAAATAGAGGAGGGCACGAAGACGGGAAAAGAGGGAATTTATGGATCACCCTAAAAAGACTCGTACCGCGCATCATCGCCGGCGCTATAGATACAAACCAGTATATTGTATCGCCCCATCGGGCAATCCACAATCAAGAATTGTTATAATACGTCACAGCTCACCACGACATTGATGAACATTAACTATGTTTTATGAAGAACATGATGTATGTACATCTCGCATATACTGACGAACACTTTAGAAATTTCAAATACGCGCGCATATTCAAATATGGAAAAGTCGATCAGAACCACATTGTCTATGTTCCGATATGGTCGATTATCTATATATCTATTTAAAACATTTTTTCAGAAATATGAGCAACCCTGAGCTCGCGATGCATGATGTTGCTTTCTCGGTTTGACATTTATGTTAACTCGTATACTTATTTCCGGAATTCCGCCGCAGAATCGCGTCGCACTATTGGATATACATCGATTTTAAATGTAAGCTCATTAATCCACTAATTGTTGGCATTTTTTGCTTACGCCACAGGACTGCGATGGAAATTAGGCCATCAAAAAAGAGGTGGATGATTCAGGCCACCTGACACGACCTTGTTTTTTATTGCGCATTTTTTTTATTTTTACATGTATTTCATTTTATTTCATTTTTACTTTTAGCCGTTTTATTTCTAATGATAAGACACGGTTAGCTCAGTAAACAAATTGAAAATTTAAGGGAAAAAAACGGTTGTAGGGTTAACTAGACATACTATATATACATTAACTGCTCTTATAGAGTAGTTATCGTAACACGTGGAAGCTTTATTAACATTTCTAACCTAATTAATATAACGATACATGTGCGGTTCAGGTAAACAAATTAAGTTTGTACCGATATTTATTTTTTGGAAAAAAAAAAAAGAAAAAAAAAACCAAAAAAAAAAAACAGTCCCAGTTGTCTGATAATTTGTTGAGCCCCAATTGTTTAAATAAAAAACGTGCGTTAACTACGAGCTCGTAAATACGCATCGATTAAAATAAGAACTTCCGAATATACAGCTTTCAAACTAAATGCGACAATAAAAGAGGATACAAATAAAATCAATAAAACAAATACTATAGAAAACCGTAATTTTCAAAGTTAAATTTAATGGTAAATATTAATTGCATGTTTTAGAAGAAAGTGCAATATCTCAATTGTCTCAATATTGCTCATGCTTTTAGAACATATATACTGTATATTGAAGAAAGTTACTGTAAATTCGACGAGTCTGCAGCAGGTTGCAAATATTTATGCACATCAGCACAGACTCGACAAAAATTTCAATCGAAAAGTTTATACGAAAAGTGTCCGTAAATTTTTTTGACTACGATATATTTCAAGCCTTTGATCCAATATCCTCAGTTGATATTTTCTATATATCCATTTTTATTTACGAGGCATGAAATAGGATTAAACTGATTTGGTAAGTATAACACTACTATATCTTATTACTTTTCGGTCGTTACTATTTTTAATAAATCCTTCACTATGAGAACTAAATGAATGTTCGAGAAGTAATAAAGAATTTGGTCTCACATACAACTGAGACGTTTTGGATTCTTGATTACGCATTCTAATTCTTCAATGAGTTTATGGTCAGTGGGAGCCATTTTAGAACATGTACATACCGCTGGATTGATATACTCGCCAGAATCAGAATTTTCAAAACAAATAACTGAAAGGGGTGGTAGGATATTAAATAACATATCGTTAACTGTGCCTTTTCATTTCTTCACACGACGGTATACCGTATATACTGTATATATTAAACTGGCTTCACTAAAAAAACTACAATGTATAAGCGTTATGTTGCTATTTTCGCCACGTGAAGTATATGTATATTTTGCAATCTTATATTGTTCTGCATAAAGTATACATCGTCAACATCGTTGATAAAATAAACACACCGAGTATACTGAATAAATGTGCTCTTATGAAATCATGGAATAAGGTTGAAATTGAAATTCGAATAAAAAAATTAAGTTAATTAAGTAGTGACCACAAATTAAACACACTTAGCACATGGGGTAATATACGGTACGTCGTTTTAGGAAGTGTTCACAAAATTTTAACTAAATCAAATTTTATTTGCATGTTCAGTCATATTGTTAAAATGTTAATGCGCGATCACATTTAGAATGAGCCTGATACTGTATAGGAAGATTTCGGAACAAAATGTTTGTGTTTAAGTTCGAGTTAAAATTTGATTCTGACATATATAGTAAACGTTATACTGTAAGTTGAATGGAAAAAGTAAATCTGATAGAAAAATTACGTGTTTATATAATTATTAAAGCTGCACTATAAAGCGTGCTACCTGCAAATATGTGCCATTAAAATCTTGAACGTAAAATAAGTTCAAAAATGTTTCAAACAGTTTATGGTTTATATGTTAATTAGAAGGTATTTTTCAGCAAGGTCTTGGTTACATGTATAAGAAAACCACTATACGTCTTCATGGACCATTTTTAATGTTTATAAGATCAGCATGAATTCTAGGGTGCAGCAAAAGTAACTTTCGCATCATTTATCACCGCCCATTATGAAAGATGTCTAAGAAAACTAAATTCCGTTCACGCATGCAGGGGAGGACACACTGCACATATCTGCATGCTTAAAATTCTGACACTGAATGCATACACAACCAAAAGAAACCAAACGACTGAATGTTCCCGCCTCCTTGTCACATGATGCAAGCCCCTCGTCTTTCAAAAAATCCATTTGTTGTCAACCCATCAGGGATGCCACATTTATGCTTTTTTATATTTTGCCAAATACTCCACCTCCTCGAATGTCAAACGAGCTTAGTATTGCATACCTTCGCTTCATATAAATATTAAGTATGATGGATTATCCGTGCTTATATCAAAGGGAATATAAATCGCAATTCAGCAAAGCACAATATACGTAACCAAAGCGCACGCAAGAGTCCGCCATCAGATAGTTCAAGCATTTCATATACTGACGACAACTGCATGTATAAATATAAACGAAAACTTATATCAAGAATTAAAGTGGACAGAAATCTGTGATTTTGTGTCAAAACGCTTTTTCAGACCTGCTCTTCAGAAAATGACTATTAAGTTCAATGTGCAAATAATTGTGTTGGATCACAGTATACAAGCAAGTACTGTGGTTGGATACAGTATACAATATACTTGTTGAATAATTTCAAAATTATTTATGCCAAAAAGAAAAATTGTTTATGCTTGAGGCGCAAACCAAGCATTACACAGTGGACGAATATTAAAATGTCTATTTAATATATTGGTAATTTCTGTCAATTAGAAATGCAAATAATTAATAAACTCCAAATCAGCAAAAAACGTAAAATGTTTATAACCTATAAATTTAAAGCAGTTCAGATTAGGTGATTTTTCAAACAATTCGATCACTCGCACTTTTTCGATTAACGATTGATTGACATCAATGCAATATAAAGCAGAAATGTTATACTTAAGCATGCACGAGCTAATATCAGGGTTATAAATTGAATATGTAGTTTCAGAGCAACTAAAGATGGATGGCATGGATGAAGTTGATGAGAAATTGTATACGATTTTCGAACATGGAAACTGGGTATAAAAGTACAAATGAAACTGCAAGCGTGCAAACGGTTTTCATGTCAGAAGTTGCACTGCAGTCTTTCAGCAATGGAGGAACAATCGAACCAAAAAACAACAACAAAAAACTCTGTTTTCGCACCTGGCCATACAAGGCTCTTTCAACAGCTGGGAGTTTCAGCAGTTTTTCCGCATCTTTCAGTCATAAAAGGGGTTTGAAAAAATAAAAATTCAGAATAAAAAAGTTCGCTCTATAATCCCGCGCACATGCTTACACAGTATATAGACATACTGTAGAGTTTGCGAGTCAGCGAGTTATTGTCCTCGTTTGTTTTAAATTAAGGATAAAGGAAACGTAATTTCCTAGCAAACAGACAATTTTAGCATGCTATAAACCTTATAATTTACCTCGTACGAAACAAAACTTGACGAAAATGATCAATAGTATAAGTTGCAACGTGTAAGTCACGACGTTGTATAAGCGTGTTAAGTGTATATAAGTGTACAGTCTATATATTTTCTCGGTACACAGTCTGAATTTGCGATGGTAACAATTTCTTATAAACAGAACTATAAATAAGGGGAGATTACGGCCACGTATAACCGAATTATGCCGGACAGCAGAGGCCCGCGCTATAGAACTTCAATAATAACTCATCAGCGTGTTTACGGGCCTGCCTGAATGGTCTCTGCATAGAAATGAATTCATTTTAAGTAGGCTCATAATCTCTTAAAAGTGCAGCGGGCTTCTCAAATTGTTATAAGTTGTTGTCCATCCGGCACATAGAGCGTATTAAAACTTTCCCATTTATTCCCTATACGTTTTGCGCTCGTCGTGTCCGGGCCAATTTAGCTCACACAATGATAATTACAATCATAATAATACATCGGAGTGGAAAAGGGGATCTAATTAAGTGTTAGAACTGATGACCACGGCAATTACAACTTGACACAAATACCAAATCTTCCTGTCAACTTCGCCAAACACGAGGGGTGGAAAAGCACCAATGACCAGCCTTTGCCTCGCCCAATAAGAAGCCCGCTTCCGAGCGTCCATCGAGTCTAATGGTCAGCTGAATTGGATGGAGGGGCAGGAAGAAGGTCAACTGCAGGTGGTTGGCGCCACACACCTTCAACTCGAGCTTAATCAGGCAGGTTCAAAGCGTGTTTGATATCTGTTCGACATTGGATTCAAGGTTTCTACTTAGTTGAACCTGAAACAAAGCGTCGAAACCATCGCTTCGTTCAGAATTTGTGTTTTATTTATGTGGTGTGGAATTGGAAAAAATGACCACTCGGCTAACTGCTAGACCAGCAGTTAGATCAGTTCCCTGACAACGTATAAATACATGCATCTGCATTACATATAGTTAATACACATACTGAATACTGCATTTGCCCCAAGGAGATTAATTTGTATAAGCCCCAATATTCAACCCAGGCCACAACGATATAATGGAACCATGAAGACCTGATTCTTGCATGGCCATATCCCATATACATGTGCGTATATGTACAACCTTGTCAGATGAGTGCATGAGTAAGTGTATATACAGTATACACTATAGTCTTTTCAACAAGTTTCCCCAGAGTAATCAAGAAAGTATGCAGACTTTTGCCGTCAAACAACTGCACTTTTATTATTATTACCAACATTCAAGTTTGAAATGTTGGAATTTTGTACATGCAGTTTATGTATGGATTATAAGATGCCGGACTATGGACTTTTGAGTAGACAAGACGAAAGCAAATCAACTTCACCATATATAGCACTTTCGATATACAAGGTACTGTATATTTAAAGTCGATAAGAAAAATTACGTGAAGACAGGTTACGTTAACTTCCTGTCTTTATCTACACTATATACCCCCTCATATATCATCACCGATTTCATTCAAGTGACGTTGTTCATGCTATTTTCAACAATTCCAACATGAAAATTAGCTGCCAGCCTTCCAGCCCTCAAATTGAACTGACCCTTATGGAAAAAAGGGACAAGAAAATTCGTACACCCCCCTATACGCCAGTTTGGCACCGGCGTTATATATATAATCGAAAGAGTTTCTCGTGTGCGGCTTAAACGATTTGACAAAACGGGCAAATTAAATTCTGCATACCTCACATAAATTTTGATTGCAATATTTGCATGCAATTTTCAATATGCTATCCGCAGAGGAGGGTGGAGATGTCCTCCCGTTTATCATGCCCTTGGAGTCACACTGCGGACCAAGCATGCTAGCAAACAATGGACAAAAATCCAGAACGAACAAAAGACGAACGAAACCGTGCCTATATGCCACGGCATACATTCACACAATCACACAACACATGCAAAAATATATTGAAAATCGAAAATGGTGGCTCCGAAATATACCTAACCCCTTCTCTCGCAGAATAGGCAGCACCTGTGAGATGCGTCTGCAAGCGGGCTTTTACAGCACCAATGGCGACCATGAAAATCCCGAGCGAAAACGTATTTTATAGGGTCCGCAAGCGCCACTACACCAACATCATTAGCATTATTCCACCTACAGGGCCATGATTAGGGGATTCCGTGCGCTAAACACCGCAAATTTAAAGGTGCAATGGTGGGCGAAACATCGTGAAATATCACGTCGCGGGCCTAACATGAAACATGCCAGAAAAACGACGTTATGCGCCGAAATGCCGCCAATCCCGTCCCCTGGTGAGAGGAAGACGCAATAATATATGCAGAAATGCAAATGGAGGAACCGAATTAGATGGATCGTGCAGGCAACGGTTGCCTATATTTAGTCGGTATAATATATCACCGTGTCAGTCCGAAATTTAACCGTATACGCATACTTTGATGTGATCCGATATTGTTCAGAAGCGGGACATAGAGGACCTGTATTCATGACTACCAGCATGTAGAATACCATTAAGGACTGGAAAACATACGAGTTGTCAAAACCTGCATGGATGTTCGGGAATACATGAAAGAAAACAGAACATGTATTTCTACAGCCTATATACAAGGAGGATTGCGTGCAATTTTAATGGAGTATTTTTCGAGGGTGGGAAATATATACTGCAGAATTTTCTCAACGTTCGAAATTGTTGAAGAGAATGTTCGATATTGAAAACAATATCAATAATACTTAGTTGGAAACGATTTCTCTCAAATGCAAATTACATCATTCGCTTTTCCATCCAAGCTTTAGGTTATTTCAGGTTATTTCATTCAATGGAATAATTCAGCATAATTGTCACGCATGTTTACTTATAGAAAAAATTAACGAAGAAGCGTAACGACTTTTTAAGCTTATGGCACAAATCTATGGGAAAAATAGTCTCGAACTTAAGGAAGTATAGTATATATTTATATAAGGAGTAGATTTTAAAATTTCGAACAATACAGGCTCTCGATCTATAAGCACCCTCCACAAGTCAAATTTCATTCTTTGTAAGAGACGAAATTTGATAATTAAGTATACATACACTATAGTATACCGTTTAAGGCACGAGAGAAGAAGTTGAACGAAAATATCATCATTAATTTGTCCCAATTTTTACGATGCAAATGAATGAAGTCGGTGTCATTTCCAGAGGACTTTGAATGTTTTTGTTTATAGTGCATGTTTTAACAATAATGTCATGCCATGTAGGATGTACTTTCCATTGTTTTGGGAAAAAGAACGTTTCGAAAATTACACGTTTGTGACGTATTTCACACGTATACTACATATATACTCGTGTTGTATCTTTTTCACACGTTAAATGTCATCACGTTGTGCTTTGACGTACATGTAATAATTGTGCTTATTAAGAAACACGTGTGTATACAGTATTTATACGGGGACTGACGGACAACATTTCGTAAACACACGTCTCCTGTACTCGACCATAATTTTCAAAGATTGTCATCAAATGAACACGAGTTTACATGTACAGTACAGGACAGGTTATTTACAGTACGTTTCATCTTAACTCTACGTTATCATATATGCATTGCAGAATATTTGTAAAGAACGTGTCCGAAACAACCGCCTATAATAACACGACACGTGTGAGACAAACACGCATCTTAATTTTTCATAACACAGGTATATGCTCATCAGCATTCAATAAAATGATTGAATCCATTTTAGACGATCTTAATCGGTGAATATATATTTACGCCAAGGTGTTTTTCCCTGGGGTTGGCCTTATGCTCATCCCGAAATGTTCGCGACCCGCACTCGGTGATTTACACTTATTTCGGGGATGATTACACGCTGGCCACGTGTACACGCGCACGAGCAACGTGGAAGTTTTCAGATAAAAATAAATAACGAAAAACGCCATACTACATATAGCGTTCATCCGCCATCGTGTAGGATGAAGAGTAAAAAGCTGACCGGGGAAACAATAAAGCCGTAGGCCTAGGAAAATGACACGAGAATAAGCCTAACGCGTCCCCGTACCAGCGGCACACGGTTCGACCCCCTTACAACGAGCACCTCCTATCAACACGAAAATAGTGTCCGAAAGCGTACTTACGATGGACCGGCAACGATACGAAAAGGTTGGATTTTCTCGGCTATCAAACCGATGACACGTTTTTGCGCCAGCGTAACCCACCCGCGCAAAATGGTGCAGTTTGCCAGAGCAGCGAACGCGCGTCATCAGCCATCGTTTTTTGGGGCAAAAAAAGCCAAAAATAAAAAAACACGTGTTGGCGCTGTAGCGTAGAGCATCGGAAGGGAAAATGGCCGCTATAGAGTTTACAGCCACGGTGGTTGGCACTTAGTCCCGGGTCGAGGGTGCCAAAAGGGCATCACCTTTTTGTCGGTTCGCGTTTAGGCCTATGAAGAAAAAGCACGGCCATTTTTTGCCTATATAGACTTAAGCCTAGGCACGCCAGCACCACAATGGATGCTCGAAAACGCTCGCCATAGCGAAACGGGTTCCGACGGTCGAGTTCGAGTTAACCACGATCAAACAAAACTGTCTTTTTAGAACAGTCTGGTATATACAGAGAACAACCAGGGTCCCTCGAGTCCATCGTTCGATCATGCAATATGGATTCATAAAAAAGGATGTTGGAGAAAAAAAATGAACTCTTGCATCAACCGTTTTTTTTTTCTTTTTCTGTGCTCCCGGGTACAAATAGCGTATATAATGATGGTCAGTGGCGGCTGACTCATTGCTCTACTTGTGAGAAAGAGTGCAGAAGCGTTCGCAAGACGGAATAACGTGCTCATTCACGTAAACAGCATGCAACGCGCTTCTATATATAAAGCTGGTCATACACGAGGCAAATTATATCCGGCTACAAATGGAAAGAAATTGCAAGAAAGTTATTTCACCTG
>JAQGAO010004794.1:0-14533 GCA_034697705.1 Ommatoiulus sabulosus
TTTTCTTTCAAACCTGGAAAAGTCAGGGAAGTTGAATATGAAATTTCTGGGGGAACCCTGTATAATAAACCTGCCCTGCCTACACTTAAGTTTGTAAGGGGTCCGTCAGATTGTTTAAATATGGCAAGTGGTCCATGTTGATGAAAAGGTTAAGAAACCCTGCCTTATAGTAACGCACTCTGGTCGTCAAAATCAGCCATCGGAAATTACTGCATTCACTTTCTGCTTTGTCCCAAAAGGTCACTCGCTCCTAGTTCCAAATCAACATCGCATCATGATAATTCGGCATGTAAAGATGCGGTATAAATGTCCGCCAGCTTTCCAAATTTGTTTGGCATAAAAACTGCACCAAAAAGTGTGAGCCCGCACACTTGGACGTCGTTCGAGCAAGTCCCTTTTTCCATTCTCCACCGCCATTCAATTGGAACTACGTCGCGTCCCATTTGTCCGTGTTTGCTTCTGTATACAAGTAGCTTAGGATTACCAAATCTAAGCTGGATTTCATTGGAAATTTTACAGTGGCTACGAAATATGGATCTGGACTACAAGATCTGTTCGATGGAATTCTCTCTGAATACTATTTGTGCAGTAGGATTGGATTGGTCCACCGTATTGTACGAGAATGTGGAAAGACGAGCAAGAGCGTCAGATATTCAAAAGAATTTGAAGCGGATCGAGGCAGGTAAAATAGTCAATTGTTCCGCAATCTTTTGTTCTGCTACACTGTGAATAGCATCATCATTTTCAACGACGAACGTTGCTCGAACTTCCCAAGGATGAAAGTATGTTATTTATGAAATACATTTTAGAAAGGTTTTATATGAAAAATTAAAATATATAATATAAAGGTTTTAGACATTTGAAAGTTTAATCAAAGGCTGTTGCATGGATGATGCACGGGTTGTTTTAATTAATTGAGAAAGTGAATATTGTCCATGGTAGTTTTATAAGATGAAATATTTTTCAATAT
The DNA here is from genome assembly GCA_034697705.1 of Ommatoiulus sabulosus. Classification (NCBI taxonomy): domain Eukaryota; kingdom Metazoa; phylum Arthropoda; class Diplopoda; order Julida; family Julidae; genus Ommatoiulus; species Ommatoiulus sabulosus. The sequence continues at coordinate 971 of JAQGAO010004794.1, forward strand.
TTATTTTTCTCTCTAGATAGCGAAGGATATTTGACATTTTCAAACTCTGAAATTAATCAAAAACTCCAGTGTCAGTTCAAAAAGCACCAATGTTTTTCTACGCAAAGGTGCACGTGTTCTTGAAAACGGCGATTTCCCGCCATTCAATTTATGGATGATCCTCGAAGATGATGCTGTTCGGTCGCCATGGCAACGATGGCGTCATAGCACGTCATGAACATGACATCATTGGCGACCAATGGAAAGGAGTAGAATCGCAGCCCTCCCACAATCCTTTGCGACCCATTGGGATTTCTTGGACGGGTGTTTCGCGTGTTTCGATGCCGAAAAACTTGTTTAATTTGACGCGTTTTCTAGTTATTTTCGCGAGTGATTCTTAAAATACGATGGATTTCTGCGATCTGAAAATGAACGACACGGAATCGCAGGCGGAGTCGGGGATCGACCTGGGTTTCGACCTCGCCAACTTTGACGCTGACCAACTTTTCCAGGAACTGGGCTTGCTGAGCGAGGATTCCGCAAGTTTCTACCAGCTGAAGAGTAAACCCGTCGGCGGCAGGTCAGTCGGTTGTCTATACTCTTTACTTAATCGCCGATTAAAGACCGAACGAGCCGTCATTGAAGCGGTCTTTTGTTTTTGTGGGCTTCTATAGTCATTCTGTAGGCTGCTTGTCAAGGCTGTTTTATGTCTCGGGGGTAGGTGCCAGTCGAATGTTTGCTTTTAACCTGTTGTCGCTCGACTCGCTCCCGAGCGCCTTGTGCTGCTTCGATGCAGCGCTGCGGAGCTAAAGCGTTCGGCTCCCGCCATCATTTTTTTATGTAATGTTATGACGCAGTTAGTTTTTAACGATTGTTTTACCTAGTTTCGCCCCTCTCTGGACCCGAAATTTTAATTATTGTTACACATTTTAGAAAAGCACTGTGTTTGTACGATACATGGTCTTAACACTGCCCTGTGACGCGCGACAAAATGAGCCGCTTACTCTATCTTGTAGTAAGCTAGGGTACTCAGACTGAAGCTTTACGAGGCTACTTTGGCTGTTATGAAGTCAAGCGTGAAACAGAATCGATTTAATTAGTTTAGAAATCGGGATAACCGTTAGGGAAATTTTTTAATCGGTCAGCGTGTCGATTTTGCACACGCGACTTCACGACTACCAAAGTACGATTTGCAAAGCGTCTGAGTACCCCTGGTAGCTGCCCACCTTGCACTATTGATGATAAAATTAATTAGGATTACTACAGGTATTTTTTAACGTTGACCATCGATACAGCATTGTCTTGTTAAGACATTCCCTGGTCATCCTAGTGCTTTATAGAAAAACACTTGATTGTGTTCGCTTCCAGACAGCGGTTTTATACTCCAGTTTATCTGACCTGTCTGCAGTCCATAGGAATTTTAACTGTATGCTGAAGACAGACAGTAAATAAAATGAGACAGAATAATTACTGTATAGAATAGTACAAAACATGTGCATTTGTACAAACATGCACAAGGCCCTCTGGCCCTTGTCTTGCTGTCGCACCTTTGTCGATGCTGTGATAAAGTCGATGGAAGAATTTCTTGGTCGAAGCATAGTAAGTGAAGCCAATAGAATTTTGGCAGTTGTTTTCGATTTTTTTTCATTCCTCTTTGCTATGCAAAGTAGGCGAATGAATTCTAAGAATGGCAATAACTTTTTTAGGAAATCAAAAGCCTCGCAGTAGTGTCTTCCAACTAGGCCATCAGAATCATTAGAAGTTGTTTTTTATTTAGGTTAATACTCTTATATATAGCCTCTGTGTTATGACCTTGCTTTCATTTGTGCGTAAATCAGGCTACTTGTAACCCGTTTTATGTTGACTGATCACCTGTTTTGAGGCTGGAATTTCCCGTAATATTCATCCCGGTGCAAATTTAGCTAAATTCACTGATGCCCAACATGGTTATACTGTCACCGAGCAAGGAGATGTCGAAGAGCACTTGCGTTTCATGTAAAAGTTGAAATCATTAATTCATGCATCATTCTTGAACTTGTGATTATGTCACTTACATGTAGTACGTCATGATCAAAAAATGTAATATAACTGACGTTTTTTTCCTTTTTTTTTGCTGCTGCATGCTCTATCCTATGCTATGTACACATCTTTGATCAACTAGACCAATAAGGCCAAATAGGAAGCGAGATCATTTCGATAGAAGACAGTTAAATGTAATTGCCGGAAGTGTTTACTTGACAGTTTTTCAACATTCTGCTTCTTGACATTCATTTACTGAGACTGACGGGCAATGTACCCGTACAGAAATTGGGTCAGCAGAGTGATTGAATTTCACTCTTGCAACCAATCTACTCGTTAAATTGAGATAACAAACCACTATCATTTGCAATAGGCCTATGGACTCGTTGAGATACAAGGTGAAGGTGACTTTTGTTTGAAATATTGCTCGTTACCCGAATGAAGAGTTTATCGCAACAGCTTAGTTTTCATTTAGTACGCTGTTGCATGACTTTTCAGGAATGGTATATATTGATTTTGTCAAAAATTCAAGATCTTATTGCTGTTTGCTAAAGAACATTTTTCCTTTGCTAACAGTTATTCTACATGTTCTACAGTTATTATACTAATTTTTCTAATTGTATAATCATTGTTTTTGTTATTTAAAACGACGCTCAAGGCCAACAATATGGTATTATAGGCTTCGTAGTTTGCAATAACGGGATTTTCCCGTTGGCTTAAATGTCAGTGATCGATACACCCTGTTTTGTTTATCAAATACACATGTACATGCATGTCTCTCAGAAATGGCAATTCGCGAAAAATGTGTTACTCAAACGTGTAATTTAGTCCTTCATGAGGTGCACGTTACTTTCAAGAAACTTAAAATATTGTCGTTGATTGAATTTCTTAAACGTATCATTAAGTTAAACAGGTGACGCTTTATTGATTTTGAATTATCTCCGTGTTTACATATACAGGTACACTGTGCACGGGAAGATTTTAAATTTATTCACGAAACTGGCACTCATGATGTATTTCGTGATTTTGCGAACAGTTTCAAAAGATTCATCAACCTGTTTTTAAACTCCATAAAAGCATAGTAAATTGTATATAGGTGAACCCATATACTGGGATTCCGATCGTAGCGCCATCCTTTGGCTGCGTACGGCATGCGTGGCACTTCACAAAGTTTGCCACCCACGTGCGGACAGAAATATAATTTCCGAGAAGTGGCGAGGAAGTTGATACTTAATTATTCTGCAAACATTTTGAAAGGTGACCCATAAGGTCAACTAAACGGAATAGATGCCATCATGGCGCATTGCACCATTTGACCTTTCTTGTGATCAAGATTTGTCGGAAATAACTGTTAAATATAATGTAATTGTAACGCAGTCATTTAGATGTCTCGACCAAATACATGTAAGTACATGTAAGGTTACTTTCAAAGATGATTGCGCCAAGTTTAGGATCACGCGTTCATGAACTTTGTTGAGAGATTTTACGGATTCCGGTGAAATTCACCCAAAAAAACCCACCCAAAAAAAATTCCCCCAAAAAAATTCACCCAAAAAAAACTCACCCAAATAGCATTTCACCCAAAAAAAACTCACCCAAAATTAAACTCACCCAAAAAATATCAATGGAAATATTTATTCAAAAGTAGAGTCAGTTAATTATAGTACATGTTAGCGCTGACTTTGATCAGGAAGCCAACAAAGAAGTCATCACAAGGCTTGACCCATTTGTCTTCGGCACTTTCCAAGACAAGTTTGAGGCGTGCGTTGGCTTTTCGATACTTCGGGCAAGATTTCTGGAATGGCACCCCTGCAGATTTTTGAGTCAAATCAAAATGGTTAAGTCCAACTTCTTTTTTGAGGGCCTTGATGAGATGCCATATAGTTGGCTTGTTGCATCCAACTCGACCAACAAAACCATTGTGCCATCCTTCGATAGAATTATTGGTTCGAGGGAGCCCTTCAACTGAAGCGAGATGTTGATTCCAGTAATCAATGGGAAAGATTGGGACACTAAATCGTCCGTGTCAGTTTCGCCTGCCAATCCAAGTCTTTTCAACTTAGAAATTCACCTAAATAACTTCAAATAAGTTATTTCAAATAAGTTAATTCACCCAAATAATCTCACCCAAAAAAAATTCACCCAATGCCATTCACCCACAAAAAACTCACCCAAATGGCAATTCACCCAAGAAACCTCACCCAAAAGTAACCTCACCCAAAAAATTCCGGTGTAATTTTAAGTGATTTTCCCTGTTGGTTAATTTTTTTTGGGTGCATTTTTTGGGCGAGTTTTTTTGGGTGATTTTTTTTGGGTGAGTCACATCATTACCGTTGTTGATGATGATGATAAGTATACTTTCTAAATTTGAATTTTCACGATAAATGGTGTACGCAACAGTCTTGCTTGTGAGTTCCAAATGATCTATAAGGCAGGTGAGGAAAAATAATGCATGTTATAAATATAAAAATGGTGATCTTTAGAATAAGCGTTAAAATTAGTGCCTATTTCGTGACAATATAAATGCATCATGGGGTTTGGAAATAACGAAATGATAACTACTGAATTTAGTACAAAAACATATTTGCTTACCATCCATACCGAAGTTGGAAGGAAAGGTTTTGTACAGTATGTGAACTCAATGTTTTCAATACATTTGGAGATCCTTAATGGGCAATAAGAAACAAGCGACAATCGTATACAAATCAATGACGCATCGAACAATTATGCAAGAATTTCGAAAACGAAGTATAGGCTATAGTGCCTGTGCTTTCTCTGCATTCGTACTACTTGCAATGAAAGAGAGCAGTATACAATACAATATTTACTTAGTGACCTAAACAGGGATATCAAATTACATGTATAGCAAACGCAGATAGAAGAGGGATATATCACAAATAATAAGTTGAGTATAAAATCTACTGGTGAAATCCGCAAAACTTATGGATATTTTACAAATACAATGGCACTATATATACTGTATGTACACAATAATTTGGGACGTCTATTTTAAACAATGTAATGTACCATCTTCGATAAAAAATATCCTTCGTGCGTTCAACTTTTTAGCTCTATGTTTGTGAAAAAATGGTAATTATATTTGAACAAACCTAGTCTAGACTTTTAACTGCAATTTCTGCTACCATTCAGAAACAAATTTAGCCGTCATCGGTTGAATAACATGCTCTGGCTGAACTCTCCCATTGGCATAACTCGCAAAACTGCCTGGGTAATTCGCAGTACAGTCGAAACCCTCGTTAAGACGAATTTCAAGGGATGTCAAATACGTTCATGTAAGCCGTAGTCCATATTAAAGAAAGAAATTTGAATTTTTCCACAGCCAAATTTATTATTTACGACGCTCATAACGACTCAGATACGTTTACAACATGTTATGGCATTCGATCTTGACAGTATTAAATGTACGGAGTTTTCAATATTGTTGTATTCTTGCGCGTTTGGTTGGAAATTGTGGCATTCCCACATAGAAACCAAAATTGTTTGGACCTTATTGCGCGTCTGCTCCTGAGGAATGCGTCAGTGTCGAAACGTTATTCGTCATAAACAATTTGGTTGTAATAAAATTCGAATCTTGCTCCTAAATTTCATCTTTACTTCGTATTATCAGAAGTCAGACAAAACATTAATTCAATACTATGAACTAAAGTTTCTCAGCGTGAAGTTGGTTTAACGTAACATAGCAAGAATACTTGGAAATTCGAAAATTGATTCGTTTTAGCCGAAAATGAATAATATCCGAATTTAAGGAATAAATGAACATTATTCGACTATAGTATACTCTAGTATAGGATGAGTACTGGAAATGAGTTCGTACTATCAAAAATTCGTATAACGCGAGTTCTTCTTAAGAAGGTTCCATTTTAATTGATTGAAACGTCAATAAACTTATGAAGACCCCTGGTCAATATATCTGTCCAGTACAACTCATCGCAACCATGCAGAGCAAATACCCTCACTGACCAGAACATCATTCAGTTTAGTTCCTCGTGAATCATGCACAAGCCACCAAAGTAAGCACAGATGCTGGCTAGGAAACTCGTGACTGGTCAGCACGGTCGACCTAAGCTGATCCACAGTTTTAAGATCCATTGATGCCACATAAAATCCCTCGTTGTTAATTCGAGGGATTCTGGCTTTTTCAGCACAAATACTGTTTAGATAAACTTCTTCCAGATAGATGGTCTTGGTGGTCAACGCTGTAGCGTACAGCAGAGACGCCGCTTTTCAGGTTAGCAGGTACGATGGCCCAGCGGCGAAATCTGGGTATTTGTGTTTAGAATATATGCTACGGGGCAAGTACCACTTACTATTTTGGTCTCGATGTGGGCGCTGATCTCTCCAAACTCGTCCGTAAATGGCCACTTCCGTCAAGTTGTGGCTCAGAAAGGCCAAAAGGCTTTCAGGATTCAGTAAGCAATCGTCGTCTATTTTAAGCATCTAGCGGGCGAGAGGACAATGCGTGGTCATCCACCTGACCATCATAACGCTCTTGAGGGTCAAGTTGTAGTAAGTGTTTAGAAAATTTTCTTGGATTATGTCTCCGAATGTCCGGTCTTCGTCGAGGATGCGCCGCTGAAGTCCCTCATCGACGGGGTACCCCAAGAGGAAGAGCAGCCGGACATCCTTCCGCTTGACCACCGATCCCCATGTGCGTCTGATCGTCAGTCGTGATTTGAAGTGCTCGCCGGCTGTATGCACCATAATGAGCAGTTTAATCTCTTGGCTCGAATTGCAGGTCGCAGGATGATTAATGGTGTAGTTGAAGTTGGGGGGATACCGTTGTCCATTATCATGAAAAAAAATCATCCAAATTCCGAACACTAAGATCGACAGCAATGCGACCCAAAATCCAAAAATCACGCATGGTCATGACCAGGGTTCCCCAGACCTGGAAAACCTGGAAAAGTCAGGGAACTTGAAAATGACCTGGAAAAGTCAGGAAAGAATGGTTTAGTTTGAAAAAGTTAGGGAAATTCAACGCAGTCATGGCGATCTAAAAATAATACTATCTACAAGGTTAGTTCAGGGCCCATTTTCCAAGTAGAAATTTGCAAAATTTTTCAACATTTCCGGAGTATAGATTTGCAAACTTTTTCACGTTTTCCGTGTGCCAATTTGCACAATCTCCCACGTTGTTGAGTACAAATTTTTAAAATTTTCCACGATTTTTGAGTATAAATTTGCAAAATTTTCCAAGTCTTCCTAGTACAAATTTGCAAAATTTTCCACTTTTTCCGAGTACATATTAGCAAAATTTTCCACGTTTGCCGAGTACATCATATCAAAATTTTCCACGTTTTCCGAGTACAAATTAGCAAACTTTTCCACATTTTCCGAGTACAAATTAGCAAAATTGTCCTCGTTTTCCGTGTACAAATTTTCAAAATTCTCTAGGTTTTCCGAGTGCAAAGTTTCCACATTTTCCGAGGACAAAATAGCAAATTTCCCACTTTCTTTGAGCACAAATTTGAAAAATTATCCGTATACATTTTCACATTTAAAACAATTTTCATGCAAGTTTTTTAATTTAAAAAAAAAATTCTATGTTAATTTTCAAAATTGTCGTTCGTAAATTTTAAAAAAATATTTTCCAGATTCCAGTGTCAATTTTTCACGTTGTCATTGGTCGGGGAATTTTCTTTCAAACCTGGAAAAGTCAGGAAAGTTAAATATGAAATTTCTGAGAAAACGCTGTATAATAAACCTGCCCTACACTTAAGTTTGTAAGGGGTCCGTCAGATTGTTTAAATATTTTTATTTTTCACAATGTCATTGGTCAGGAAAATTATTTTAAAACCTGGAAAAGTCAGGGAAATTTAAAATAAAATTTTTGGGGGAGCCCTGATTAATGCTTATGTTTAGAAACTATTCTTTACATGATTGTTTCGTGTCTTCACATTTCCATCTCATGTTTTTAAAAGTTTCACATTTATGTAATATGCGTAAAAAAATACTTACGGTTTTATGTGTGGGGTGTCCGAAAATTAGGAGCCATAAGGGGGGGAAGCAGCATACATGCTCCCATAAAATTAAATAATACTCTCAAAAAATTGCTGAGCCTCTTTTAAATGAAATCGACGGGTTTAATAGATTCAAAAGCAATATCAGTACAATTTCACTACATGTTTAATAAACATGTATTAACACAATTCATAAACTGAAGGTGGTACATGGGAGCAACCTCATCTATTGTTATAAGCTACGAAGGTGTAACGTGCCAAGTTTTATTAGAGTAACCATTGGTGTTTCGAGTTAGATGTCCATTAGAAAATGACTAGTCTTGGTTGCTTAATTGTCACAATAGCACGTCCCAGCTAGGAAGCCACCGCAGTGACCTCCGCGGGCTTTGTCGCACAATCTGCAGTTTTTATCGCAACCTTCATCATTGGTTCCACAAAATCCATTGTAGCAGCCAGATGGAAAATCACACGTCACTGATAATGATAGATATATTGACATAATTAAAACTAGTTAAACAATAGATAAAAAAAATCAAAATAATGAAACTACTGCAAAATTAAGTGTATTTTCTCTGTAAGCAGCTATGTTCCATATGCTTATGGAATGATCTAATTTATAATATTGTACAGTACTATCGAAGTCATGATTTCAAAAATAAAAAATAAATTGGTAATTGAATTGTTTTCTATATAGCATCCTTAAAACTTAAAACTGATTTTGCTATTAATTTGAAATGTAAATGAATGGCTAAACATCTAAATTTGTAAATCTTTGTTTATTTGGTTAATATTAACTTAATAACATCTCAGTAATATTTTATTGAGTTGGTAATTTCTCAGTTACTGTTGAATGTAAATTTTTCATTGTAACTAATTACGTTTGTCCCTTTAACAGATATGCAAAACCTTTTATACTACAGTATATAACGAGTTAAATATACATGTACATACCTGTTGAAATAGTGAATGCCACTAAACACAATGCCAACATAGCTGCGTAAAACTCCATAACTGTAAAACTTGTAAATATTTGTGGACAATTTGCGCGATGCAAAGTTGAATGAACATTGATGAAAATGCGAGCTTTATATGCAGTTTGCTCGTTGATGAGCAAAAACTATGATTATTCTGATTGGTATTCATTGAGGAAGTTATAAGGACGATGACTTGATTTTCTATTGTGTTTATTGTTTCTGAATTTTTTAGAATCTCTAGTAGATTTCTCTAGTAAGATTAAATATCTTAAACCCGTCCAAAAACCTTATTTCTAAGCCAACAACGTCATTTTTCATAAATGTATTTCCCAGTACCTGTTACCCTGCCCTCAGGGGTATGTTGTAAGCAAGGAGGCAGCGACTACTTGAACTACTTCTTATTAGGAGGTTTTTTTTCAGGGTCGCCAAAAAATAAATACTTTAGGAAATTATAAAACCAAATAAGCATACACTTGGCAAAAAAAGTATGTGAACACTATAATATTTCTTGTTCACGAGTAAATGAAATGTAGTACATTTGATAAAGCACATGTGTTACATTTATTGCAATGCATGTATTATGTAAGAACAAATCAAAACATTTGCAAAAAATAGGAAAACGTTTTTAAAAAAAAATGAGTATTTCAATGCACAATGGCTGGATAATGTCAATGAGTTTGCCAAACATTTAGAAAGATCTTTATGGATTTTTCAGAGCAAATCCAACAACCTGTCGTTTTTCCCTCCCAGATAGTTTACATGGATTGCTTGTTCTGAGTTTAACTTTTCCCGTTTCTTCATTGTTTTTTGAGATTTTATATACTGTCATACATGATATTTTCAATTCTCATTTGCTATCTCTCGATATTAAATTTCCACTAAAATTAACTTGAAAAACTATTTTCTCACTGCAAGCCAGAATTCATTTAGTTTATGCCATTATGAACTAAATTTTCTGCAGAACTTACCAGTGTGATGATAAACTATAGTCAGTCTTTTTACGCAGAAGTTAAATCATCATAATTTATTGGGTAGAGAATAACCAAATAACCAGAAATTAGCAAATTCCACCAGTATAGGAGAGTGTTTCCATAATTTGTTTGCCATAGAATTTTCGTTTTTATTCATTCAAAATTAGCCTTTTTATTTTTAAAAAAATTAGCCAATGCCCCCTGCCAAATGGTACTATGTACTGACTGCAGGGTAAAGAATGGAATTGAATTGAAAAACTTCTGGTTGTTGTTACATAATCCATGTACTGTAAGTGTTATTATAAATGCACTTTAAAAGATCTCCACCATTTATTATTCTCGAAAACAGCAATTTTCATAGTTTCCATTCTTTTTTGGCAAGTGTAGGCATTTCTGCAAAATATAAGAAGAATATAATTTACATTGTAAATACTATGTGTAAAACAAAATTTTGACTAAGGTGGGACATCGCCCAGGTAGCAAAGTTCGTACAAATGACGTTCCGCTTTACGCCTATTTCAACATTTTCCAAATACAAATTTTTCCTATTCAATGTTATTTTTCAAAATTGTTGTTAGTAAATTTTTAAAAAAACATTTTCCAGTGTCAGTTTTTCATGTTGTCATTCATTGGATAGGGAATTTTTTTTAAAATCTAGAAAAACACAGGGAAGTTAAAAATGAAACTTCTGAGGGAACCCTGTAGATGGTCACTCGACTATTGGTCACCGATCCTCTTAGGGCATTTTGATCAGCTGAGCAACAATCCTTGCTCAGGGCATTGATAAAGGATCGGTGACCAATGGTCGAGTGACCTTTTAGAAACTCGAATGCGAACAATGGGCTTCAATTTTTATGTATTTTTAACCCAAAAAAGTTGGACCTCCTTTTGCACTTTGAACGTGCCTTCCGGAATAATACGCTCGTGGCCAATGGTCAGTGCTGGTCACTCGTCAATTTCGTCGCTCGGACATGGTGGTCAGTAGCAGCCATTATCGAGAGCATTTGATGACCATTTAAATCTTTAAACATCCTAACGTATTTTGACTAAAGGTAAGCGAAATGTTTATGAAAAGATTATTTGATAACGAATTGAACAAAATTTGTCACAATTTCTTATGTCGTCACATTTTCGTGGAAAGTTTTAATGTAAAAAAAACACGAGCAAATGCTTCGTTTTACAAGAAAACACGAAGCATATATGCTCGGCTTTCTTGGCACAAAAATTCGTCGAGAAATCTAGAGGGGATTTTATATTATGTAACATTTCTTAATTTTCTTGAAGCATTGTTTTTCCACCTTATTTCTAAAGATTTTTTCAAGAAAATATAATTGTTTTTAATGAAACTAACTATTTCAAGTAAAACTTGACAATTTTCCAAAAAAACCATTGATGAACGTAATAACACATTTTTGATTATCTACAATTAATCTGTTATTAGTAAGTTCATCGCAATTATTCCGGAAAATATATCATTATTTAGGTTTCATACAGACCTGAAAAAGTCAGGGAAGAATGGCTTATTTTGAAAAAGTCAGGAAAATCCAACGCAGTTGTGGCGATTCCAAAATTAATATGGTTAGCTCAGGTTACAAAGTTAGCTCAGGGCTTATTTTCCGAGTAGAAATTTAAAAAAATGTTCCACATTTTCGGAGTACAAATTTGCAAAATTTTCCACGTTCTCTGAGTAGAAATTTTTAAATTTGTCCAAGTTTTCCATGTACAAATTTTCTAAACTCTTTAGGCTTTTCGAGGACAACTTTGCAATTTTTTCCAGGTTTTCCGAGTACAAATTCAGGGAACTTGAAAATGACCCGGAAAAGTCAAGAAACAATGGTTTATTTTGAAAACGTCAGGAAAATTCCACGCAATCATGGCGATCCAAAATTAATACTTCTACGAGGTTTGCTCAGGGCCCATTTTCCGAGTTGAAATTTGCCAAAAATGTCCACATTTTCCGAGCACAAATTAGCAAATTTTCCACACGTTTTCCAGATACAAATTTTTAATATTTTTCAAATACAAAATTTTCACATTTTAAAAATTTGTTCAGGAAAATTTTGAACACATTTTCTTTGATAATTTTCCAAATTGTCGCAAAATTTTGCAAAATATTTTGTAGTGTCGATTTTGCAAAATATGTCCATTTTTCGCAATGTCATTGGTCAGGATTTTTTTTTAAAAACCTGGAAAAGTCAGGAAAGTTGAAAATGATATTTCTGGGGGAACCCTGACTTGTATTTTTTAGTTATTATAAATGTGAAAAGTCCTAAAAAGTCGTAAATATTGAATCTTAGAAATCTTTTGCCACCCTTTTATCATTTTTAAGAAAAAAAGCCAAAAAGGTGATTGTATTTACAGAAATGTTATTCATTTCAGAAATTATTTAAAAAAAATTATATTTCATTAACCAACAACGCCATTTTTGTTAAAAATAGAATTGTTTTACGCACAGTTACACGGCATTTGAAATAGCCAGGTGTAAATTGTTTTAAAATTATTGCACCAGGGTCAAAGTTTTGCACTTTAATGTTCAATTTCTGCCCTCTGAGAGGAAACATTTGTTAATTTTTAGGGGTGTAATATTTCTTCCAGCTTCCTTCCCTTCTCTATTTTTTATTAAATATTCCTAAAACTTTCTAAATAGGGCTTTTATATTTGGAAAAAATTAAGCGTTTTACAAATTTGTACTCGGAATGACTGCAACATTTTGATAATTTTCAAGTAGTAAGGGTTGAAAAATTTGCCAAAAAAATGTGATAAATTGTGTCAATTTTTCCTCCAAAAACGTGGACAACTTTGTAAATTTGTCCTCGAAAAAGGTTAAGCAATTTGAAACTTTTTACTGGGAAAATGTTAAAACATTTAAAAAAATTGCAAACGTGCATTCGGAAAAAGGGGAAGATTTTTCAATTTTCCTTCGAAAATGTAAAAAATTGTACAAGTTTATGCTCAGAAAACGTTGCAAATTTTATAAATTTGTACTTGGAAAACGATGAATATTTTGTAAATTTGTCCTCGAAAAATATTAAAAATTTTGCAAATTTGTCCATTTTGAAACTGCGTAAAAGGTGAAACTCGCCAAAAGGAAAAAATTTGAAAAAAAATTCCTTCGAAAATGGTGAAAATTGTACAAGTTAATGCTCAGAAAACGTTAAAATTTTTACAAATTTATACTTGAATAAGATAAATATTTCGAAAATTTGCCCCTCGAAAATTATTGAAAATTTTGCAAATTGTTCTTGGAAAAAGTGGAAATTTTGAAAAATTTTACTCAGAAAATTACGAGACTAAAGCGTCCTGGGCGGCCGGGCCCCCTGATTTACCCCGGGCCCGGTAACAATGCTACCTCGGCACCCCCCTCTCCCTGGGCCTGGCACCGGGTCAAAGTTTTGCACTGTAATTTTCTATTTCTGATATGTATAGCTCCTAAAGAGGACAAGAAAACAATATTTGGCCATGGTTTATTAAATCTTTTAACCTGAATTACTTAAGATCGTTACTCATGACCACTTACCAGTTATTTTCTTTATAGAAATATCGAGGAAGTAAGTAACTATAATACCATTCTATGTTAAACTATCTTCCAGACTCCAGGACCATGAATCTAAACAACGAGCTCAAAACGTTGCACGTCAT
>JAQGAO010004795.1:0-14531 GCA_034697705.1 Ommatoiulus sabulosus
AAGCGTCTGCAATACCACTAAGCGACACAGTTTCCTGTACTGGAAAACCAGTCGCGTATTGTACGTACCCTCACCCTGGTTAAAGTACATGTATCTCGTCTGGTGGACGTTTGGGGAAATAAAACGATGTGAATTAAGGCTCACTCGATTATCCGGAGTCAGATTAACCGGAGCTATTTCATGGAAACAAAATGGAAATGAAATTCGCTTATTCAAACAGCATAATATGGGTGAAAAATAGGGCAAATTTAAGGAATTCTGTGCACGTCCTGCACACCAATGGTCTCCAAACGTGTTTTGCCAAGCACCCCACTAATAAATAAATATAAATTGAACATTTTATTACATACTGTTTATTTATAAACAAATGTTCATGGTACACATTTATCATCAAACATAAGGTCAGTTTCTACGGAGTATAATCAATAAAATAAACATCAATTGATTACAGATATCTCATTCACCCCCTCTTTGGAGACCATGATAATGCTCTACACCTTGTTTAAATACGGTAACTCTTTTCCCAAGCTTTCGAATTTCTCTTAGTTTACTTAGTTTACAGGATTAACCGATTAACCTACATGTACTCCGAAAGTACACAGCTGTTTCATTTTTTTAAAGTAACTTTTAAATAATAATAATAAATATCATTGAATTCGATGATCTGATGACCCCTGAAGAAAAATTAAAAAAAAAATGTTTTGTATAGGACAACAAGTATATACATTTATTGAACTACATTTGTATACTACGTGATTTTCGAGAATTTGAGATTGTTCAGATGTTCGGGACATTGTCTAACGTTAATATTTTAAACAACAAAATGTGAATTGGTATTCATGTCGCTCAATAAGCGAGATGCAGAGGTTTTTCAGTCAACTTTTCAGATTTTAAGTATCGAAAACTACGTCAATCTGATGCGGAAAAAGTTTGAATTTACAGAGTGTGGAGATAGTGCTCTCGTACATACGAACTTTATTTTCTCAATTTACATGCAAGCAAAATACAGCGAGACACATCACAGTACACGAAATACCAATATGGGCACTCCGTGTCGGCAACTTTCATGTTCCAATGTTATAAAATAAAAACGACTGCAGCGCCTATCTTGATACGGTGACAGCTAACTATAAAAACTCCCAACGATACGACGAGTTATGATCGTATCGTAGATGACGTGTCACTCGCTTGACATAGGAAAAGATATCCACAGGATTGCACAAAACTGCCCGATTGGCTAATGGTGTATTCCAATCGTCCAAAAAGTGTACACTGGTGTACACCGAATGTACGTTTCTGCACTCGTTCCATTCCATTGGTCCATGGTGCATGCTTCAGTGTAGTCGGTGCACCCTACTGGACTATTCCATTGGTCCAAAAAATGTGCACTGAGTCTACACTGACTACACCGTCGAAAGAGACAGTGTAGTCAGTGCATCCAACGTGGCGGATTATATTTCGTCTGCTTTTCTTCAAATTTGTCTGCTGTTCTTTCCTGAATATGGTTTTTTTCGAAATTAACGCTGCTTGGGCAGACGATGCAAACGTGATCAAGTTGCACTGGCAAGACACTGCACTACACTAGTGTGGACGATTTGAATACGCCATAAGTGTATAGCAACGCTACACTTATTTAACCCCTCATTTTCTATTTAACCGCCGCTAGTCGGTAAGTTGGCGTTGCGAAGATGGACATGAGGAATGCGCGGAGTGCACATACTGGTATTTCGTATACTGTTCCGAGACACATCGCCCCGTTTCTACCCAAAAAATAAATGTCCTTCATCCTTGCTGGGTCAGTTGTCCACCCCCTGTGTGAGGGTGTCAAGAGTCCGAAGTACGGGCACCTTGGACTATACTCCCAAACATTATGTTCGCCTACTCCTCATGGCGGTTCAGTTACTGGCCATCTATGGCGTACAAAGGACGATCAAATTGCGTTTTGCTTGGTTATAAATTTTAAAAAATCCTTATTTACACGTACAGTGCATAAAGTATACGATATCTAACGCAATAAATTCATAACTTTTGTAAAGGGACGATATACTGTATTGGAATTGTAGTTTTTTTTAAAAGACCATAAAAGTGAAAGCACTAAAACCTGAAGGATTCGGCAAAATCATTCATGGGTGCCAAGCGGAAAAAAGCACGAAACTAAGTTTTGTTTGGACGCAGCTTTCAGTAATGGACAGAATTTTTTTTTAAAACAAAAGTTTCACGCATGAATCCACACAAGGATCAAACCGTTCGCGTGCCACGGGTCATTTAGTCCAAAGTGCATGGATGTCACTTTCTCTTGAAAGGTGCATGACCTAACTCGTGAATAACAGTCACCATGCATCTCATGTTCATATATGTGTTTACGTTATTACTGTACATGCGTGAGTATACCTCATGCTTAGTATTGCAACGTGGACTAGTGAGGCACAAACAAGTGCACTAATTGCACGAATTGGTCCAGTGAAATGGCTTCATTGCCAGCCAGTTGCTAATGAGGCCAGTTGCTCACCTGCCGTTTCGCAACGACCAAGGTTTCCAAAATTGCGAAATTGTTTGCCCCTGGTCGCAGAACCATAACGAAACACGAAAATGCCATAAAGTTAGCTGAGCGCAGTTTATGGTCGACCTCGACTCGCTTCCAGAGGTTGAAGTCCTTTACGTTTTGCCCCCACGAGCACCCCAAGATCCTCGAGGTCCCGAGGATGCTGGGAGGAAAGGGAGGGGTGGGATAAAAGACGGGACAAAGAAACGCCACCTGAGAAATCCGTGGAAAGTGCGCACCTGCCGGCGGGGCGAGGAACTAGCAGCGTGGGTACGGAAGGGTGGAGGGGGCAGGGGTCATCAGACAGAACGGAAATCCAACGGGGCTACCGGGGACAGTTGACATCCGGGGCCCGTCGCGCTCGACCACGAACAAAGGAATCCCCCTCGAAGACACAGGTAGAGCGAGGGGGACACAAAGGGGGAACGAGACAAAGAGCCCAACCCCAAAAAGTGCCCAAAAAAAAGGCAAGACACGTGTGCTGCCTGCGAAAATGCGGAGCAGGTGCTGAATGGGAAAGCTCAGAAAACGCCAGGTGCGAACACCAGATGGCCGCACCGGCGTGCACTGACTCGAGCCAAGAAAGGTCGAGCACGTTCTGGGTCAAACGCAGATGGGAATCGGACCGGACTTAATGGGGGTGCCAAAATAACAACAACAGCTGAAAAGTGCGCTCCGATGCTCGGTAACTTTGTCCGAAATTCAAAATGCAGAATAAAAGTTTGATGAAAAAAAAAAAAAAAATGAAGGTGACCGTATGGAGGTTAAGATTTGAGTTGAGAGCATGTTTGAAGATTGAGTTGAAAAAGTCTTTGTTCGCGGAGCTCAGCTGTTGATGTGTTTTGGAGGAGCTTCGATGGTGACGCTCGGGCTAATCACCACTCTCACGCTCGGTTTGCTCCACGCGACTCATTATCACATAATAGTAAATTAAGGCATTGGCCTCGTTAGGAATTCGCCGTTGCACCAGCACGCATTAAATAATCGCTTTTGCAACACGACTAATTCGGTCGTTTTTTTTGTTTTAAAATTCCGTCCGCTATTCAATAGCGGAATTATTAAAGATTCCGGTTTGCACCAACTCCACGTGACATTCGCACTCATCCTCACCATGACCACGTTGCAATTTGGTGTAATAAGATGCCCGCGAATAAAGTTGTTCGGCAGTAGGTTCGTTTCCACAGTAACTATCTCGTATCCTGTCTTCAAAAGTGACCCAACTCAACCTTTTTAACTTTCCGGATAAAGGGAGTTTACAGTATGAATGATCCATGTGATGAGAGCTGTTCCATTTGATGGATCTGTAGGCCTACTGTAAAGTTAAAAATGTTGAGTTGTGTCACTTTTGAAGCAAGAATGCGAGGTAGGTATTTGGGAAACGGACCTGTTGCCGAACAAGTTCATCAAGTAGAAAGTAAATTGCCAAATATACAAGGTGCAACAAAGTGACACTACTGACGTTTAGCCGAAACTATACGAGAAGCTAATTTAAGATATGTCGTTTTTGCCAAATGTAGAGAGGTCATTTCCGCTTGATGCAATACCGGAATTTGGCAATTTTTTTATAGTTGTGTCACTTTTGAAGCGGGGGTGCCATCTGGTGTACAAACGCTGTTCAGAAGCAGGTGACAACCGAGAAAATAACCTGCTATGATTGTTACTACATACTGTATATATGTAGTTAGTTGTCATGGTTGCCATCTTTGTTTCTAGAGAGAAACAACAATGTCTAAAAAATACCAGAACTTAAGACGCTGGATGGATGACAACTACTGTATAACCAGCAAGAATCAAAGCACGTCTTCTTCTTGGCTGTCACCTACAGAGTATTTCCAAAACGTCTTCCGCCAAGGTGAGAAGACCCTCTGCTGGTCATACATATCAGAAGCAGTTTCTGACATACATAATGTAAGTGTAAATATCGGAAGCAGTTTCTTGAACAGCACCTTCAGCGGCACACTTGCCGTGTTCGTTCAACAGACAGTTCTTTGGGGAACAGTCTTGTTGCCGAACTTGCCGAACAATTAAGTTCATTGAGAACCTCATGTTCCAAAATACCCAAGCGGTTACCCTACTTTTTGAACAGTGGGACAGAACATCACCGTTACTGTGCCAAAATTGTCTCGGTCCTCAACGGATGCTTCGCATGTTCCACAGTAGCCATTCAAATGCCCCGCCAGTAGGTGGGGGCGCTTCCATCGCTTGGCGCGGTTCAAGGCCGTTCACGCGCCGAGCGTTAGCACTTGAGCAGTAGCAAGCGCTCCATTTTTCGCGTCTCCCGCGCACCTCGCGCTTGGGCCCCACCCACGGCCCCTCCGGAGGCCCCTCGCTCTTTTTTCCATCAGACAACAAAGGAAAATGCGGCACTGCCATGGCGAAGACGACCTCCGAGTCTGCTGATCCGGTATACAAATGCCGGTGAGGGGGCGCTGATAGCTCCCCCCCCCACCACTCCCTTAACCTTTTCTCTCCAGACACCTACATGTACTACTGCAAAGCGATGCGGTTCGCGTAACTGCGCTGCAACACCCGCCGCTGAGAGGCGCTGCGAGAAAAAAATCGATACCTCGAAAGGTGGTTGGACCGCAAGCCGGGTTCCAAAGCGTTCAGGGTTGAACAGAGGCCCCTGACCTTGCCGGATTTCTCACCCGCGTCTGATACCACGAATTATGGCCGTCTGGCGGACGTGTACAGTATTGCACAATGTACTGCAATGGCGGAGGCCTTTGAAAGGGTCGGAACCAGGGGTTCCAAAACTGAGTTTGTTCGTTATACATGTACATGTACTTGACTTTAGGGGAGGCATAATGTGAGAAATCAAAGCCATATCCGTACTACGTACTGTACATGTACTATTAAGAGGGTGTCCTGCATGGACTTAATTCATGTCCATGTACCTGCAATGCTGTAAAAATGGCTGCCATGTAACCCCTATTTACAGCTGCACACAGTAGCTTGTTTGAAAATTGCAATTTTCCCATCGTTATTAATTTTCTTCACGTGGGAATGCACTCATTTTGCACACGTGATTTCACGACTTCCAAAGTGAGATACGTAAAGCTATCGTCTGAGTACCAATATTATATCAGGTACTGTATAGATACTTGCAGCTAGGGTTTAAGAAAGGCTGCTTTGTAACACTGATTTACAACTGCATATCTTAGCTTGTACAAATCACGTTGTTCCCCTCTCCCGAAATTTTAACATAATATGTGTGATTAGATGAAAATTGCACGATCTAAACATATTAGTTCGCACTTTGGTAGTTATTTTATCGAGCTGGTTCCAAGCACTTGTGAAAAAAGGAATCTGTGCTGATTCATAATTAAAAAAGTACGAGATGTGAAGTTTAAATTATATCTCAGCATAACCTTAATTTTTATGTATCATAATATACTGTTATATTGCGTAATGGAGGCGCGTTAGTTAACTTTTTGGCAGTTTATGGCGTGGCGAATGGGGGAGGAGCACATCCGCATTCAACTGCACCGTAGAATAACGGAAGGATAATAAGTTGCGATTGCTCCGAGGCCATTTTGAGTACCAAATCTACTTGTCACTTCAACAAAGTGTGCTGATTTTAATGCTAAAACATTACTTCAAATGGAATCATAACTAAAGCTCAGCTACAGTGTACGATGATAAACGTGATTTATTGTAGGTAAATATCGTAATTGAGAATTTCACCTTTTTAAATTCCACTCAACGTCAATTTTAAATAAATCTCAAAAATTCAGTTTTTACCCAATGTTCCGTGTATTGATCTCTATAGATGGTTTTTTTTAGCTTTTTTTTAAATTTCAGGTTATTTTTTTTATTAATTTTTTTCAATTGAAAATCATAATGCGTGGAAAATTTATTAATGTTAACTACACATTTCCTAGTTATTTATCTCCGTTACCTATAAACAATTTTTTTTGCGTGTAAATATTTCATGTTATGCTGTATGTTCAAAAAAATCCCATACAGTATGTGACCTGCAAATCATATCCCGCAATGATACTGTATATTTTTGGAACACGTGTTATTTTGATATTTTGATTTTCAAGATTTAATTTCCTTTCGTGTAATATCTACCTTCGGGTAATTACGATGTTATAAGTTAAATTGTCCCGTTTATTTAATTTCTAAATAAAATCGATTTCTGATATTTGAATTTTTTCCAAATTAATTCACTTTTTATGAATTTATCAGCAGAATTTATACTTGTATAAACGCAATTAGCCGAAGGTAGATGAATCATATTACAAGGAGGAAAATGCATTTTGAATTCATAATCCTTCTTTTGGACGAAATGTGTTCAACAAATGTTATTGCGGGTATTGACTCGCAGACAGTCTTCGGAATTTGTCTGAAATGAATCACATCCTGAGGAATTTCTGTTTTTGTAAGAATCTCATATCATCACGCCAGACAGGCGAAAATAGAAAAAAAATGTCTACTTTAAATAAATTTGCACAGTAATTCAAGTTTTCGAGACTGAAATAAGATATAAGAGACTCACTGCACATGTACAAGTACATGTATTTTAACAAAAAAAAAAAAGATGGCGGACGAACATCCATTTGGTTATCTCGCGCCATGTCAGCATTGCCGAAAACGGTGGACATTCGAGCGTTGACATTCTTCGCCTACCCCGCAGCGCCCCCTGGCGAAGTTTTTTTTCGCCATGCGGTATTTGGATCAATAAGTAAGTGAATGTCAAAAAGTCGTCGGACCGACGCATTTTTTCTAGCCCGTCGAGGAATGTTGGCCTTTGGAGGGGAGTCGTTTTAGGGGGTGGATGTTTTTGCCTTCTTTCACGAGCACTTCTCGGAATGAGCCGGGGTGAAAGGACCCCGCCGCCAGGGGGCAGGATTCCCGAGAATGTTGCTACCCCGCCCAGAACCACGACGGAGGTTCACACGCGAGGCCAACGAGAGGAACGCATGGCCGAATGGGGTGGTCAGTGGGCGACCGGCTACTTCTATTTTGGTAGAGCGCCTTAATGAAAAGGGTTGCGAGGTACCGAGTCAAGGCCGGACACGGGCGGCGCATGCGCGCATCCAGCCCCCGGTCGTTAGCCCGCCACCTGGCAGCGGTTGACGAAACAAAGGGTTTACCACCCAAGAGGGGTTACTATGGGCAACCAAGCGCGGGAAAAGGTGGCATCTATGCTGCACCCCACTCGGAGCCCCTTCCAGCATCTCTCTATAGGTACGGGGGGCATTGTTTTGGGCACCCTAGTTGTTACTTTTAAAGCATTTGTGAGGTGCTGTATAGGTTGCAAGAGTATCCCTTATCTGAAATGCTTCGGACCAGACGTGTTTCGAATTTAGGATTTTTTTTTCGGTTTTTGGAATACATGTACAGTACATGTATTAGTGTAAATTTTGACTGCGACCCACCACGCGAGGAATTTCGGATACGGGATGATCAACTTACTGTATCACGTGGCTTTTTCTGCCAAGAATGGGCCTTATGCAGAGTTATCATTACGTGATCTTTTATTCGAATTAACAACTAAAATCACGTGCCTCCGGGTAATTTCCACCAATGGAATGAATGAAATGTCACGTGATAATGGCTTGCTGCATAAGGTCCATTGACTAGAAGAACGTACCTTTGGGTAAGTTTTGTCAATGGAATGAATTGACACGTGATGCTTTCATATATTGACAACTTTTGTGTAAGTCTCGATGCGATCAAGTTTGAGAACATTAGCACATAAAACTTGTGATGGCTGTGGTGACATGAAATGCCTTAGAAATTGGAGGAAGAATTGAATGTTCAAAGTAGAAATGCGATAAACGGATCTTGGCTTTGGCAGGTCTATGTTAGAAGCTGTTTGACAAGGATGTGTTCAAATTTGCAGAAATTCAAAATGTAAATTTGAAAGGTAATCGTGGTTTTTGAAACATACATGTATACTGCTGAACCTCGAGTACAGTAAACTGTGAAATTTCACATTAAAAACTTTCGATTACACTGGTAGATTGCGGAACATATGTTATTTTCGTCAAGCCACGAATATACTACTGTATTAAGGAAAAGATTCTATACTTCTGCAATCGTTATTTTTCAATAGGATAAAATATTTTATAGCTTTTGTGAACAAAAGTTGTATTAATATTTTTGTAACTACAGCATATTTGGGTCATATTCTGTTTTTGACGTGTTTTCCTTGCAATCTTATTTTCTCGGGAGTTTTATTGCATGATCTCCCAGGAAAAAAAATAATGAAAAATATATAGAAATGGTTGAAAACTGGAACGACATTTTCAGCGACTTCAATATTTATTGTTTAATTCGTTTATAACTGATAAATGTGCAAGTGATTTTTTTAACAACAGCCCAGCATGCTTTCTGGACTCAATCTCTCACATCAATCTATAATGGGGAAATATAAATGTTGAAAGTTGTAGAAGTTGGTGCATCCTTCGAGGCATTTACCAATTCTAGGCCACCAAGTAAGGACTTGTTTCGTGAATTTGCATTTGTTAAGTTCCATTGATGGTTCCCAAAGAGATTCTAATAACTCCATGTTGTGGAGATTGCGCATGCTCTTATGAACCTTTAGAAGCTATCATAGCTCCAAATTACGTTTGGTATTTTCTATATAATTATGTTTTGGGTCATATATCAGCATATACGAGTACCAATCGCAGCTTTCATTACTCGAAATAGCTTTGTGTGACGTCAGCGTTGGTTCCCCATCAATTAATAGGTAATTGACATAATATTCGTCATTACTAAAAAAACCTTATGCAAATATTTACAAACCATCAATGAATAAAACAACAAAATAAAATAAAGTACGCAACCGGAAACCGATCAGAACACGGATCGGAAGAGCGGGCGGTGCTAAGGACGTTCACACTGGGTGCAAATCGAACCAATTAGTATACTAGTACCTATAATCCGTTGTCTTTGGGAATTTTTCAAAAAAAATTTAGTGCCATCTAGGGATCAATATGTGCAGCAACATGAAATATGAAATTCACAATTCCTACTTATCTTATGTTAAAAAACATTGGTATTGGAAATATATTGGTACTGGTATAGGGAATGCGTATTTGACATTCTAATTTTTTTTTTAAGTTAAAAAATATATCAGTGAAATTTAAATAATTGATCATCTAGGGATCAATATGTGCAGCAACATGAAATATGAAATTCACAATTCCTACTTATTTATCTTCGTAAAGTGTGAAAAAACATTGGTATTGAAAATATTTCATTTTATTCTTACTACTATCTTCTTGGCCTTAATTCCCAAGGAGAATGTACAGTTCGTAGACAGCATCTTCAGGAGAGGATTTACGATTAGGAATGGGTGCGTTGCCGTTGGCAACGCATGGAAATGGCGGGAAAGTGCGGCATGACGCCCATTGGACGCTGGGCCCTCGTTGCACCGGTGTCGAAATTCGATAGCACAAAGGATAACAATCGAGATTAATAAGGACGAGTTGCTTTTTCATAAGCATATCGATTTTTTTTTCGGTGCCAGGCTCAGCGTTGCTCCTCGACATCCCCATGGGTTACGTTGGGTGGTCACGAAACGTTACTGACACGGAATCTTTGTTGTTGTTGGTCTTTTTTTTTTAATATTGTTTCTGGGAAGTCGCGTAATTGGCCCGCCGTCCTATTATTGATTCGATCAGGTTTAATCTCGTAGTGCATGGGATGATTCCTGTTTCATTTCCATCTTCTGCCTTTTCTCCTTTTGGAGCGTTGCCCCTGAGCTCTCGGTCGAGCAGCGCCACCCTGTGGCGAGGAATGTCGCGCCTAAAGCGCTCCATGTCAAAAAGCCTGTTTGCGTTGTTTTGCTTTCTCGTTTTTAAGAAACGTATCTTTTTTCGGTTTGATTGATCTCGAGCGAACGGTGTCAGCGTCCATCGCGAGCTTTCGAGTTAAACCGGATTCAACTTTTTGACGAGCATATACGGAGCTTTTATGCAGCCAGCTCATTGAATTAACCTTTGTTGCGGTTCAACACCTCCTAGCGGCGCATGAGCCTTTTAGCATTGCATTTTTTCCCAAATATGGTGGCTTTGGTGTTTATGCGCCAAGAAGAGGCCATAATATATCTTAGAAAAACAATGATGCATGCCTCACCCGCCGTTAGGTGGCGTTGAACTCTGAGCGGAATATTAAGGTTAATTGGTGCCATATGCTGCCCTGATGCTTCTATCTGTATTAATGAAAAGTAACAAAGTTACAGTAGAAAATATGCTATTTCTCGTATGAAATTGGATGCCGATTTGGGTAGAAGCTTCAAATATTAATGCTGTCAATTTTCTCGTTTATTTTTAAAAAAGTAAAGAAATATGAGCATTATGCGAAATGGAGCGGGATATAAATGTTCGTACTACAGTAGGCCTATATTTCAATATTTATTTTTGTAATAAATTTCTGAGAACAATGTGGCGGAATATCGACTTTTCGCGGAAAAGCGGTACCCACATTTTTTTACGTTGATATAAAGTTGGGAAAATATTCACTACAGTCTAACAGTCTTATCTAACAAGAATTTTCTTAGTTTTTATCATGCTTATAGTTGAGCAGAAATATCTTTTTTGTTGTTGTTTGATTTCCTCGTTAAAGTTGCCAAAAGAATACAACGCAAAAAAGATGTATTTATAGATAATTATGATATTCTGCATCCGTACAAGCGTGTATGCATGTGACGGTCGGACAGGCATTGTGTACTAAATACAATTTTCCAAACGACAGTATGGCGGATCATTTGAAATTTATTTGCTAATTTTAATTGTTATTTTATAATTAGACATGTTGATACATGTAACTTCATTGCTATATTCAAAGGTAATCTTAACTTGTAAATTTATGTTCTTCCATGTATGCATATCTTCAACAATGACACCGTGGTGTTAACACGACGTTCACGACAGGAAAACCACTTGAGGTCGAACTCAGGCTCAAGACATGCACGTGCTTGGCAACTGATGTGCAGTATCACTGCATCAGATTTAAATCGGCGCCACCGGTTATCGATAAACTCGAAACGAGGCATATCACTCATTGTTCATCTCCCGCGGACTAAACCTTGAACCGTCTTTTTGAACGTTTTCAGCAACATTCGAAAAAGGTTGCTATAGGCGTCACGTGATTCTCATCAGCGACCACTCTGACCCTCGAGTGTCAGATGACTACACTTTCGATAACGACGTTGCAACTCGAGTTTTCGATTTTCGTAACAATTTGGCGAAATGTTATTCGAACCGGACTTTTGCCCAATCTGCGATTTCGCAAAAGTGCGCTTTTTCAGAGAAATGCGCAGGCGGAATGTTGTTCTTTTTCATCATAGGTGTATGTTGTCGCTATTGAGTTCATGGCACCGCATTTGTGGAAATGCTCTTTTGAAGGGGGAGCATTCGCAGAAGGAATTCATGAAAGTGGTTCCCAAAAATATACTCAATCGGGAGACCTCGCCGGTTGGTACCAACGTTAGCAGCTGGTGCCATCGGAATTCCCCTATTGCCCTCTTCCCAAAGGTGACGGAAACAACCTGTTTGAGATTACCCGCTGACATTGTTTCTATTTTTGGTCATCGGTTCCATGCGCATGGGACCAGCATGACCATTCACTGACATGCACCCAGCTTTTGCAATGCGCATATCATCGATTTTTTTTCGTATTTTAACGAACGATAACATTGTTCGAAGTTGATATTGGAATGCAGATGTCCTCAATTTGGCTTCGGATTGTCCCGGCCGCCATCTTGATTCGTAAAAGTTGAGCAGAAAACTTGCTCTTGATCTATAAACTTTGTTGATATTATCTGAAGAGGTTCTTCGTACTGATTAGTTCACCGTCTTTACTTGTCAAAAGTTGAGTCCAAAACTTGAAGCTTCAGCTGTAAACTACACTGTACATTGTACATTGATGTTATCGAAAGAGGTTCTTTGGAATTTTAAGTTTTCAAGTCGGCTATCTTTATTTTTGAAGTTAATTACTAACAGTTTTTTTAGTTCGTCATCTTGGATCTTCCTGTTTTGTTTTCTTTTTTTTTTAAATCTTAAACTTACTTCTTCAGCTTAAGCTTCATGGATGTTATCAAAAGAAGTTCTTTGGAATTTTTAAATCGCTCATCTTTATTTCTTGAAGTTGATTATCGAAGTGTATTTCATAGTTCGTCATCTTGGTTTGTCGAAGTTGAGTCCAAAACTTGCATCTTGATGCTATCTGAAGAAGTTCGTTGCAATGTTTATTTCATCATTTCTGCATATGTTTATCAAAGTTAAGTCCTGGATTTTCTGCTTACATGCATAACACAGTACATGTATGCTTATTATCTGAAATTTAATTTGTTGATGTCATTTGAAGAGGTTCTTTGGAATTTAATGTAGTTCGCCACCTTTACCATGGTCAAAGTTAAGTCCACAACTTGCTATTTGATCTGTAAACTTTGTTGATGTTAGCCGAAGAGTTTCTTTGGAAATGTTTACGGCGATTGCATTTTGTAGTCAACTTCGAACCCGAGAGTCAGCAGGCGATGGACAAACTCCGATTACTTTAGGTTTAGGAAATGCAGAAAATATTCTGTCGTCCATCTAAGTGATTTAAAAGTTGACGCCAATGGGCGTTGAAGGTTGCAAAACATCCTTTGTCTCAATATCAGTCCAAACGATGCTTGATTTTGGAATACCATAGTTTTCAGTCGTACAAGAATATCGGAGTTACAGTAGTGTTCAGCGCCACACCCCCATCTTGCACTTTTCGAAAACTCGTCCCATTTGTTCCAAGTCATCTTGAAAAAATTGTCATCAAATGCCCTCTGTATAGTAAAGGTGATGCAGATCAGGATCCAAAATGGAATTTTATCAACAATCCATGCAATCGCAAAGCTTTGTATCGGGGTCCAAAATGGGAAGATGACTTGCTTTTTAAAGCAGGTATCATCGTGGCTGTAGCTAGACCATGCATTCTTTTAGTTATGGAAGTTTTGTGAATACAGAGTCAGCCACCTTGACTCAAGATGGCTTCCGGATTATAAGCACCTTGCAAATGTACAGTATTCAAATCGTGCAAATGTATTTTTTAAAATTGTTTATTTGAACGTAAATCCGAGGTGCACGTCGATAAAAAAAGGTGATCAATCGCACGCTGAGGGACATCATCGAAATTACCCGAAATGGACCTTGGATAAAAATAACATCGCAGCTCGCAAATGGCGGCCATCGCAAAAATCCATTTTCTGCGCAATTAACGAACGAAAATAGCGGCATTTTCAAGGTGCTTCCAGAGCTGGCTGCAGGACCTAGCGCAAAGGTCACGCCCACGTTCGATGCCATTTTTTCCCACTTGCTTTGACCTATTTTCGACGCTTTATTGGTCCGAAGACGAGGCTTCCGGTGGCGCCCTCTATAGCGCCGCTGCTCTTCCTTATTGATTGATCGCGATTGGCACATTGCCCGAGCGCCGTCGACCAATCGAGTTTTTTTTCCTTGGTTTTTTTTCCCTCTTGACTCGGGTTTCCCCATTTTGGCCTTTTGACCCTCGCGGCCATCTTTTTTTTAATATCTTTTCCTTTTCGTCCACGAATAGGGTCCCTGACATTTTAACGAGTGGCAAAAAACGTCACCATTAATATTCGTCGTTTATGATTCTTACGTCATCGCCTTTCAGCATTTCTCCACCTTCATCCTAACTTGCTAAGGACGACTCTGGTGCGTCCAATTCGATCCAGTTCGGGGAGCCACCTCGATCCAGATCTGGGAATCTAGAATTTCCCCAGAATTATTTCCTTATCCTTTCTCATTCATTGACATTTTTTGACGCCGATTCGTGGCGCAGTGAAGAAGTAATCCGAACGGATGCGGATGTCGCTGAAACGAGAAGTAACACTCGAATTCTGCGAAGTGCAGGGCCAACATTAATTCATCGTATGCTGGTTAGGAATTCGCCAGAAAATAAAAGGAAAACATGGCCAGGACGCAATGCTTGAAAACTTGTAATATACGAGTTTTTTTTTTTTTTTTTTTTT
>JAQGAO010004796.1:0-14527 GCA_034697705.1 Ommatoiulus sabulosus
ATCCGTAAAGCGTTGAAAACACGGCGTAAAACGAGTTTAAGGGGTCTAAAAATGATTTTGAAAACGTATTTTTTCTACATTGAAATTCCATTTACGGTACTTTAAAATCGTTATACGTTATTTTTTCAAAGTTTATCGGTTTACTGGCGTCGATACGAATCGAATGAGCCTTAAATCGAGTCTATCGGACCAATTTTTGATTTTCCAAAAAACAATTATTTGCGACATTGTAATGGGACATCCGGTTCCCCACCTGCAAATTATTAGCATTTTCCTCCCCCATGAGTGCACCGTTAGTACGACCTACACTTGTAGTTTCGTACTGCACTTTTTGGGGCAAAAATCGCTGGTTTAACCTAAGTTTGATGTTTGAACCTCGTTGGTTACTGCTACCGTTAGTGAAATCGTCGTATTCTGCAAATGTCATGTTTTTTCAGGAAAAAAAAAAGTACCGTCTGATTTGTCAAATTTTCATTGAATATCCAAAACTTTCTCCTGGAGATGTATAAAAACCGAGCAATTCCCATGCTCGGTGTCAGATCCTTCCGAATTCTTAGCAGGACAAGATGGTACGCCTTGTCTTACCATAAATTTAATTTTGTATTGTTGGGAAGTCGCAATTTCAACTTTAAACTCGAGTTGTATTATCTCTTTCAGTTTAATCGTTAAAATAAAAGGTTTTACTTTTACCAAAGCTTCTTGATTTCTCCGTAAGATCCGCGTAGGTTTGCTCTACCAATAATCGAAGGAATCACGAGAATCCATCGATTAGTTTCGGAAATATCGAATTATTTCTGAAATTTATCATTTATTTTGTTTTTACGCATCGGGTTGTACCGTGCGTAAACCGGGCGCACGGTGACCGGGCGTGAATTCCTTTCCCACGCTTCTGAAGCGTCCGCCGATCCTCCTTTCCTCCTCCGTGCACTGGAGTTTCCCGCATTCGGGAATTAAGATCTGTCGCGCTGAGCATGCGCAGTAGAGAGCAGGGACGCGCGAATTTTTAAAATCTCGCTCAATAGGCAGTATAGCGCTTCGACTAAAAGCGCGACCGCCTTAAAAACTCGCAGCTATTCAATCGAGCGTATTCAATAGCATAGAACTTTTTCCGCCTAGCGGAAAAAGGCAGAAACTGTTAGTCGTCTAATGAGAAAAAGGTTTTCTTTCTCCATTTCTTTGATTGGAACAAAAAAGTAACGCTTCAGAAACATTTTCCTGTCGTACGTCCTACAATTCCATGCTTTTGCTATACTTTTGCTTATACTAGAACTCTATATGAACTATGGGTGACAACGTTCAACGATTTCCTTACTGCATTGTTTGGACCCCTATTCCACTACTAACGTAAGCAATACAGTGCAATTTTTGGTTTGAATTTATAATGTAGATTAAATATACGTAAACATTAAATTAATCCCCGTTCAGTTGCTTTCTGATTTTTAGCTCCAGCTCTAGCTCTCTAGGTAGTTCTACTACTGTACCTAGATACAGCAGCTATTAGATACTGTAGATATTAAAGAGCATGCAGCTGCAGTAGAAAAATGGGACTGAGCCACGGTCTCGAGCTCATGCAAAATGTGCAACTGAGGCCAGAAAACTGTAGCGAAACTACTGTATATAAATTGTATAAACTGTAAATGGGTATAAAAAGGCGTTAGTGAGAATATACAAACCAAAACTGAAAGAAGGCCTTCATGCGTACATAAGCTAGCAGGTATAAACGCGTGAATTAATTAGTAATTAATTGGAAGCGTTTCATTTTAGATGGTTATTTCCAATAATTGGGCACATGGGAATTTGTACGTCGGCCGGTGTTATTCGAGATTTTGCTGGACCTTACTTTGTATCAGTAAGTCCGATTTCCAAATCGTCGGCCTATTCGATCAGGCGAACGTATTGTGCAATTTTTTGGATCAGATGGCGAAATGGAGCTAACAATTTTTGTATTCTTTCTACGAAATTTGATTTCAGGAAGACAACATGGCATTTGGAAATCCAACAAAGTAGGCTAATTGAATTGCATTCAAGTCACTCCAAATACCAGTCTAGATAAGTAGCAATTAATGATTAAATTGCATCGCTGACATGAGTGGGATGAGCAAATATTTTTTGAGGCACATCAATGCAAGTTGAATACGTATATTAGTATGATAATGTAATTTATTAAAAAAATTGAAATTAAATCCTTCGTTTGTTGCTACTGGTCTAGAACTACGCCAAATGTTTTTTTTTCATGGATAAATTAAATTTCCATAGAATTGAATTTTCTCCAATTAAGATTTTGGCAATTGAAACCATCCAAAGCTGATAATGGACAAGCAGGTTGGGACAAAGCAGTGTCAGAGGCATCGGAAAAGTACAAAACACGCATGGTCAGTCGAATTGCATGCTTGTTGGGATGGACAATTTTGTGTGATGCCATGCAATACAAATCTTATTGCTTTTCAGCATAACCTATGTTGTGACAATTGTCATTCACATGTGGCATGTGCATTGAATTTGATGAAGTATGATGATTTTAACTCATGGAACATGGCCAGGCTCTGCTTTATGATGCTGATTCATGGCAAATATGTAAGGTATGCAAATATATCAAGTGATTCAAGTACTTACCAAATTTAATGCAACCAAGTTTCTGCTTCTTCCAAAAATATTGATTGTAGGATTTATTTTTCAGCTTCTGTGCTGTCGTCAAGACATGGTTGCCATTCTTGCTTCTTGCAAGTTTTATTGTGATTCTCGTCATTGTCTTTGGTTAAGTCCTTTTAAGTTCAATTGCTAAAATTTATTAATGTAAATATTGCACCACATATCATTAAATTTTTTAAAAAACGACAAAAAGTTTCTTAGATTGACAACAGTCCATTGTACCACAGCTGCACTTTGATTTTTTGCTCAAGCTCAATATACTGTACAGTAATCATTGTCTCTAGATTAAATTTAAGCTTCAACTCCAACACAAATTAACGCTTTTCCCACTAGAGCTTTTGCTTGAGCTATAAATCAAAAAGTTCGTATCAATGGCTTTTACTAGTGACATGTTATGTGCATTTAACTTCAGGCTGTAAAAGGTTGCACTAAAGAAAGATGACATTGGTTGTCTGTCAAGGTGTTGAAGCTTAAGCATTAGTTTTAAAACTCCTTTTTATATTCAGCCAATACAGTAAAATCATTTTATTTATTGATTCAAAGCTATGAATATGTTCTTATAAATAATTATCACTTTTATCTACATGTATATACATGATCATACAGTTGTATACATGCGAGACAAAACTAAGGTGCTGAAATCTGCTGGTAGTGTTTGATTTTGGTATATCTGGTTCTATTTTTTACAGTTTAGCATGCAATGCCGTCCAACCAACATCGAGCTTCATCTCACTTTTGGCAAACTCGAGACAAATTTTAAAGAACCGAGCGTGTGACGCACATGCAGTTGTGGTACGGGGAGTGTTTGGGTATGGATGCCTTCAAGGCAATGATTGTATTTGGGACCCCATCAATAAACCACACAGACAAACCCAGAATTTATGACTGGTTAGGTTCCAGACTTGTATCCCAATGCATTTTTCCTGTTAATTTTTTGTGGATGCAGGGAGATTGATTGAAGAAGATGACTTTTACAAATACTCACTCAGAAAGTGATTACTTGTAGCCTACACATTTTTTCTAGTCATAATGATGATGAATATGGATTTCTATAATTTGGTCTGTGGAATAGTTAAGTAATGCAAACACTTATAAGATGTGCATTATCAAAGCTATCTAACTGCAATTTGAATCGCAATGCAAGTTAATTATAAAATATTTTTTTTTGGAAATTATTGCTGGTTTTTGATTTTGCTTACCATAGCCTATGATTGAAGTTCATTGCTACACTACAAAATAATGTTGTTGATATTCACAAAATTCGACTGTTTAACCAATAGTTAGGTGTAAGGGTTGGAAAGTGCACATCAATGGCGGCCATAGACATATTATCAAGTTAGAAAATTAACTTCATTACAGTTCTTAGTTGTGTCATGGTGGCATGTGCCATAATACTAGCGCAAAACATATGTGGTCCTTACTACCAGGTTAGAAAGTAAATGAAAGGTTGAAATGCCACTTTGTGATTTTTATTAAACGAAATGTTGTTTATGACTAATATGGCAAACAGATTCGTTATATCAAAATATCGATCAGTATTCCTGTTTCAAGCTTGTTCAAGTAAAAGGGGAAAACTCGCATTTGATCACATATCAATTAAAATTGCACAGACGATTTATCATTTTTAAAGTTATAACTTATACGCATTTACCACCACGTACAATGCCATCCATGATTTCTGTAAATGGCTTTCAGGAAAAATAAGGCAGGTTTCTCACTAAAAGCTCATATGCTTCGATGGGCCAATCCCCAATTATTAACTTAGCACCAGAAATTGACTTGCCCCACAATGAAACCTAGCCATTTCGCTTCAACTTAATGTATTAACGTTTATGTGATTGCCAATGTTAGCATCGTCGTAGATGCTATTATTTAAGGACTGTGACGCCTCTTTTACAGTCAATGTGCCATCATTATTTGTGTCCACAGAATCCATTGTTGATTCCAGCTCATCCTCATCCTCATCATCATCAGTATCATTTGCTCCTTGTTCTTCCACTTGAACTGGATTAGAAGTGGCATTGGTTGGCGATGATGCCAAGCTAGGGGTATTGGTATACATGGGCAAATTGCTGATGTCAACATCACATGAAACTGGAGGCCATTCAGGAGTATTCATTATTTCATGCTCCACTTGTTTATGCTCACTTTTGGATTGTAAGGATTTGCATTTGTTGTTAAGCAACTTAAATACCAAAAGATTCACAAAAAAATGCTGAAAAGTAACATGCAAACAGACAATTAGTAAACGATGCAACCACTAATATAATATTACTATTAGAATATTTGAGATAGAGTAATTGAATAACCAATAATCTCCCAGGGGTGTGGAAGAAATATTTCAAAAAACTTGCTAGTAGTTTTGGGCGGCTGTGTTAAAAAGCAATATCAGCAATTACTGAACATATTTTTACCTCTATCATCATGCAAACGATAAAATTCACAGCTGCGAATGCAATCATCAACCAGCGGAATAGCATATATGGCGGTAAAACGAGCTGAAAGCAAGAAGTTATTGCATCAGATAATGGACCATCCATGATCATACATTTAGTCTTATCGTAACATACCGCTTTCTAATTATGATAAAATAAATTTTCTACCTGCAGAAGGTTCCTTAACCAATCAAATGGATAGATTACTATGTACACGGTGATCAACGTCATTAAAATTAAACTTCCCAGTAGCCACCCTAAACGGAAAAAATAAGAATACAAAAAGTTAGAAGAGAAAAATATAAATCACTAAACCTCTTTGTCCGCCGTTACACACTGCAAACTGCTGTTTCGGTCATTTAAGGTTTAATGTTAGTGAATAAACATTAAAAAAATCCAAAAATTAGAAATTCATAAACTTTTCCTGTCCACAGAATTATAATTAGAGTGCACATGCATGTACATATTTTTGTTACAGTAGTAGATACAATACTTTTATTGTTAAAAGTAAATTATTGATAGGCCTAATTTAATTAGTTTTGCTCATGTCTTAATTTGTACAATTATTAAATCAATCAACGAACATAATGCTGGCAGTATAAGCATTGTTAAATGGTAGTTATTAACTTACTGTTGGAAAAAATATTTTTTCTGTATGGAGCGCCTTTTGCAAAGCAGATCACTAGAGTAATGTACTGAAAGCTGGATACCGCAAACACTGCATAGTTTTCGTAGCACCCAAGATTATCTTCTCCAACTAGGACAAAAGGTGTAAACCTGGATAACAGAAAAATGTCAAATTTAGGCTTTCTGTTGCAAGTTGAACCGTGCTTGATAAATTCTAAGGTTTTTATTCCACAAACAATTACGTAACACGCCATACATTACACATCAATGCCGTAACATAACCTGTCCATCAACCATAGCACATAACCCATTGATGTCATAGACCAGAGCCAATGAGACACGTCCATTAAATATAAACTAACTAATAAGAAAGATTGCGACATCCCAACCATCCACAGAGGTGAGGGTATGTAGCTCCTGGTTGGTCCTCAAAATGAATTCTCTCAAGAGATTATGTTTGCAATGTTTAGCTTCTCTTATGAGATTACTGTAAAGTCCAGTTCAGCAATTTGCTTAAATTAAATTACCCTCGATTCCTTTGATCAATTATACTGTGCCAAATCTTTTATGAGAATAGGAACTAAAATTAATTTGCAATATGATAATGGCTATTGTAGCAAAGATAGTTTCTGTAATTAAATATGTTTGAACTTTTTTTTCTTATAGAAAGAAGGCAAATACTGTAGTTAGGAACTTATTGAATTTCCTATGTGTTTTTTATTAAAATTAAAATAAAGTAACACATAGGAAATTAATATTTTGAATTTTTCAATCTCTAGCAATTTCTTATTTATTCATTTCAATTATTTTGTACAATATTTCATTCCATGCCTATGGACAGGAATTATACTTACCAAGGTTGTTGCTGAACAAAAATGTAAGGGTATACTTGGAATCCTATAATTACGATCATCTGAGAACATATTGAAGCTAATGGAGTCAGACTAATCAGACTAGATGGAGGTGGTTGCTTAGCAAGCTCTGGATGTGCTTCAGTCCGCCCAACTAAATAATAGTTTAAAAATCAATCAGTAATTGAGAAATTGCATTAATAAACCAATTATCCAGTCTAGTAACGTACAGAGAGCAGCAAAAAAAGTAATTAGGAACAAATCGACGTACAGGAACTCGAAGTCGGTTAGGTTCGATCCAATCTGAAGAAATGAAATGAAGAGAATTTAATGATCGTCTTTGGCAAAAGTGAAATAAAATCCCATTAAGAGTCATAAACTAACCGAATACAAAATCAGAACCGAGCAAAATTGGGTTAGACTGTAGCATGCCATGTATTTGAAGATGCCAAAACTTGTTGTCATTGCAGCACGTCCTTCCCTAAAAACCAAATGTCATTATTACCAAAGAATAATATGAGAAAACATGGACCAATTATTAATAATAAAAATTCAGATAAATGAAAATTTAACAAAGTACAAACCTAATCAAAGTTGGTACACATGAAATATCAGGAGTCTTGGAAGTAAATGGGCTAGCCACTGAGGCTTCAGCCTCGGACAATGAAATTCCAGCATGTGCAGTTTTTAATGCCTTCAAATTCATGTTTATAATTAGCAAAGAAATTGTTAACGTTTCAACAGAGTAATTGTAGCAGAATACCTACTCCACAATCATTAGCACCATCCCCACACATTGCAACATAATACCTATAAAGATTATAAACCATGTATTGCCATAAAGTAATAGATAAAAACAACGTGACAACACCAATTACCCCATTTCCTGAAACTGTTCAATCAACTGCTGCTTTTGATCAGGGGACATGCGAGCAAAGACGGTGCCACGGACGATTAGCTAGACAAGAAATACAAACCAATTTTCTTAAATTTGTGTTTTAATGTGCAGTCATAAATTCTCAACCACTGTGTAATAAACAATTTTAATGAATAATTTATAAATTCAAGATTGTCACAACCTTGAACTAACGTTAGTGACAATGGTAATTTTATTACTTTTGGTAAAAGTTCTGGAAAATACTCCTTGATAACAGCATATGTTTTTCCGGTTATTGCAAAATGAAATTTTTCACCATGTTGCTCAATAACCACTTCGGTCCTGTCCTGATTATAAATAAAAACTAAATTATTATTCTTTGTTATTTCTTGCAGTTAAATGAACAAATTATGCTGATCCATCAGTCTCACCTTGGTTGCATATTCTACTTCCTCTACTTCGCAATCCGGCATCTCGGCATACACAAACTGTACAGAAGGAACTTTATCCTCAGGAGATTTAACGACATTCACTAAAATGACTTTGTGGTTGTTCTCGATCATTCCACAATCCCGGGCAACACTAAGGGCAGTCAACATGTTGTCACCTGAAAAAACCACACAAAACTTTTCAGGCCAATTTTTTTAAATTCATGTAAAAGTGATTATTACTGTCGATTTTTAAGTGAATTTATCAAGGCCATTGCGGTTTTGATAGCGCATTGAGGAAGAGAAAAATGTAGATGACAATGGTATATACAATATTGTACATGTATACCTCTCAAAACCTCATTTAGACTACAAAATCGGCAAAGATACATACTTGTATAAAAATTTAGTACTAAGCCGAATAACACCGAACGGGTATCTCATTGAAAGTATGGGCCCAAATTTCATAATATATTTCAACACAATCAGGAATTGGCACTGTCACGTAAAAATTGGTCAACTCATTACCTGTAATCATTACAGTTCGAATGGCTGCTCGTTTTAAGATTTGAATAATAGCGGTCGTTTCTGGTTTCAAACGGTTCTCCATCACTAATAATCCAAGAAATGTTAAATTTGATTCAACGTCTTCCCTGCAGTAACAAAAACATACATGTTTGTTAAGAATGAGATACATAACATGAATCCCCATATGATAATATATAAGCTTTGTAGCTAATCATAGTATAGACATGTGTTATTGAAGAAATTTACTCAAGTTTTCATTTTCATGTCTTGCATTTTAGCAAATTCCCCAAAAAAAAAAAACAATTCGAAAGACATGCAATCTAATGTAACAATGGCTAAATGTTTCCACGCTCTAATTAAATCTTCACAGTCATGATCAGTCTTTGGAGACATGCCATATGACGGAGATGTCATATGGCAACTACATTTATCTCACCAAAGCTCAGACTATGAAATGTTG
The DNA here is from genome assembly GCA_034697705.1 of Ommatoiulus sabulosus. NCBI lineage: Eukaryota > Metazoa > Arthropoda > Diplopoda > Julida > Julidae > Ommatoiulus > Ommatoiulus sabulosus. Next base: position 8,856 of record JAQGAO010004796.1, read on the forward strand.
CCACGAAAAGCCATGGTAAAGGTTTTGACGAAATTTTATACCCCCCCCCCACACACACACACAAGCATCAGATTGACCTGAAACTAACTACACATTTGTTTGCCAGGGTATGTTTCTAAGAAAGTGCTTTTCTATTAGGCAATTATGAATAAAAATACCATTTGTTTTGAAAATCTGAATACCATTTGTAAAATGGTTGCTTTAATTTGGTTTGCTGAATGCTAAGGTATTACTGAAGATCAAACATATGAATGAATCCAAGTAACTAACCTTAAAATCCGTTGCACCTTTGCATATGTCATTTTTGGTAAAGGCCGACTGGCAACTGCTAAAACCCTGTAGCCCCGACGCGTGTATTCCATAAGCACTTCAGTGAAATTTGGAGGGACTGGAATAAGATAAACAACGACCTTAAAATTGGATTGTTTCTGCATACTGAATATTTGAAAGTTAGTTTTCCAACCTGTATGAGGTAAGGAAAGTGAAACGATGCTTTCAGGGGAACCCTTTGTATATATTTCAAAATGATTGGCACCAAGAATGCGAGTGACAACGCTCATTCTTTGTAAACTGCTAGAAAAAGGAAACTGACGCACGATGCCCACTTCAAGAGGAGGCTACATGAAAAACAGGACGAAATTTTAAACTGTCTACAAGAAATCAATTCATTATGAAAAATTATAACGAATAGAAATTATTTGCTATACCTCGACAATATCTTGGGATACTTCTGTGGTAGAATGTAGATTGTCGTTTTTAGGTTTCACTATGGTGGGGGTGATGATGTCGTATTTCATGGTTTCGTCTATTTCTGGCTCTTCCAGCAACTATTAAAAGCAATGATTTTGTAAATTCTACATACCTATGTAACAAATCTGCCAGATAATCATTCTGGAAACACATCTTACAAATACTGGCTAACATGTAATATATTGTAAATTGTGCATCAGGTAAAAAATGCATATAAAGAATAACGTTGTTAAAGTATAATTTACAGAATCGTTTAGTGTACACACATTTCTTTTGAATTCTAGCCAATTATGATTTTCCAAAAATGCAGTAATTCAGATCTCTTTACTTTAAAACAAATTAAAAGTAATTTATAAAAAAAAATAATCACTTATTAAAACCTCTGCCTACGTTTTATAAATTGCCTAAACGTTAAACATAAAAGCTTGCACAATTAATGGTGCAAGCTTTTATGTTCAAACTTTTAGCCATCCCAATAATAATGAGGTAACAACTGAGATTCGTCAAATTAAATTTTACCCATCCTGTTGCCTCGAACATTTTCAGATCCAATGGATCGCCACTTAGTTGGCCATCAATAATAGTTAATGAATGACAGGTGGCCATTCCAATAAGAAAAGCGTTCTTTGGTAACGTATGGATTTCTTTGACCACTTCAAGAAACCTATAATAAAAACCATTGTATTATGAGAAGAATTTAAAACAGTCAATGTTTGATGGTCTCAAAAGTGCAATGTTATGCCATTTCAAAATCGTTCATTTTGCAAATAATTGTGACAAAGAAAATGTGAGAATTTCTCTGCAGAGAAATAAAACTAAGGAAAATATTCTTCACATAATTTGGATAATGCATTTGAACTGTTAGAAATATGATGGCTTTAAATTATTTTGCAAAGTTAATGTGCATAATGGCAAAACATAATTAAAATTTATGAATGGCTGCAATTATCTTCACTTATTTCTCACTTTCAGCTTTTGTTAAATTTAAAATGTAGAGCAAAAGTGAAGATAAAAATTCTTTATTCAACTCAAATTTGGAGTTTTAATTTATTTATGCACATTCCTGATATTTCTTAAGATTTACAACCATTCAGGTACAATATCAAAATTGTTTTACAAAAGAAATGTTTAAATTACTGGTTATCCTGTGCAGGCAAAACACCCCACATATCCAATCCATCTTCTGTCAATGTTCCAGTCTAGTCAAACATATTTAAATCATATTTAGCGATTATGTAAGATCGATGAAATGGCCATTTGAAAACATGACATTTGAAAAAAAAAAAACCTTATCAAAACAAACGCAGTCAATGCAGCCGCTGATATTAATGCTACGTGGGCTGATGCAATAAATGCTTTGTTTTTTCAAACGTGATTGAGCATAGGCAATGCCAGCTGTCATGGCAGCCGGTAGGGCAGGAGGCACAGCAATGGTGATTAAATCTAAGGCATCCAAGACGATATCTCTTGCTGAAGCACCATCTAAATACTGGAGAAAAACAAACGATTGAAACACACATGCATGTGAATAGTTATAAACGGAAAACATCTCATTCAAATTTAGATAGTATTAAAAAATATTAAAATACTATACACTAATTCAAAATGGATTAAATTTGGAAACTGTTGTAAAACTTACTAAATTAGCTTTACGAATGATATGTAAAAATTACTGCATAGAGAACGTGCCTATGAATAAAGTCCATTGCATGTTTTAAAAATTAATATGATTTCAGATAATTGTTCAGGAGTGTTTCTGTTTGATAAAAAATCATGATAGAGGCAATAATCAAAAAATTACATTCTGATGAAAAAGCAAAAAGACATTTATAATAAAAGTCCCTTTCTTATAATATGATAGGAATTTCTTTTCTTAATTTGTCATTACAGTTCCAATTCATGAATCAAAAATGTTCTCAGATTTTCAGAATTTTTAATGTTATTAGAATGGCTGTAAACAGGACGTACCATTCTTACAACAGTGTAGAGGAATCCAAAAAACGCAACGGTAAAAAGCAACCCGATGAATTTGAGAGAATCTCTGTGGAATTTAAAATCGACTGGCTTTGGAAACATGATTGAGCGGACCAGTTCTCCCTTGGCAGTCATAAAACCGGTCCGAATAACAACTGCTTTCACTTTCTCGCTGCCATAATAGCGTGTTTGAATGACCTTGGTCCCACAAAAAAGTGTATGTTTTGAATGTTCTTTGGAATGATAGAGCATGTCACGCCCACCCCTTTGGCTTGAAGGTTTAGGAATGGGCGTTTTGGTAACTGGAACGGATTCCCCTGAGTGAAAAAAATTAGTCGCAACATTAGACAAACAAGAATATGCACAGAAATACATGGACGGAATATTTTTTACCACATATCAATTTTGGTGTGTAAAATCGGCCTTTGAGATTAGGATATTATTTTAAACATTAAATGATGATGATAAAGACTAATAGAAAACATACCTGTGAGCATGCTTTCATTGACGATGCAGTTGCCACTGATGAGGACAGCATCGCAATGCATCATGCAGCCATGAGCAGGAATGGCAATGACATCACCGGGCACCAACTGCTCTGATGAAACAGTTTCATAAACTGGGGAAAAAATGCAAAAGGCTCCACGTGAAAGTCCATTGAGATTCAAGCTCTGTTTGCCCAACCTGTAGATTATATGCTCATGTGGTATACAGCTTTGTTAACTTCCAATCTGAAAGTTGGGGGATTTGCTAAACCCATTTCACCTTTTTTTCTTGATAGATAGTCAAAATGCTCACCATCTTTTCCATTGCAAACATTTACAATGTCAGATGAAAGGATTGTATTGCGCAAGGCCTCTTCATTCTGAAATAGAAGAATAAAAATAAATCTAGCAACTATTAAAATAACTACTTTATGGAATCTTAACTAAATAAAAAAACAATTTACCTTACGAGTTTGAAGCACTGTGGCAGTAATAGAGAAAGTAGACATGACAACAATGCATCCTGCATAATAATAGTAGTCATCCGAAAACCAAAGGCAAACACTGAAGACTTGGAAGACATAAAATGGTGTAAGGATCTAGAAAGAAAGAAGATTCAGTTCATTGTTCCCTTACTCATTAATCAATTTATCAACTTATAAGACCCAGTTATGGTTATAAAGACGTTGCTGAATGACGAATGATGAATAGGCAAGCCATGTTTATAGATAGACATTGTAATTAATTGGCAGTCTGTATATTCTAAACCACAATATTTTTGTCTTATTGGATAATTTTTCATTTGTTTTTTCTTAGAACTGGTCAGTATATTACACATTTTTGACTTGACAAGATTTGCTAAAATATCTAATGTATAATAGGACAGATGTAAAACATTTGATATGCACAAATAGTTAATTTTATGTGTGGTATATTTACCTCCACAAACAATAACATAAGGACACTATGAACAGGTACATCAATGTTGTTTGACCCAAAAGCTTTCCTCCTACATAAAGTAAATTAAAATTATATAAACAGATAATTTTTTCTTGCATATTATTTAGGAGTGCAAAGTATCCAACCTTCTCTCTTTTTCCATAAAATCCAGGCCATGCTGGTGATAGAAATAGGAACACTTCACAGCATCTAAACCTTTCAGCTTGGCAAATTCATTGGTTTCATTATTCCAGATATATTTGATTTTTTTATTCTCAAAGTAACGAATGCTATCAACATCCATCAAGTTTCCCTAATTCAAAAATTATAAGTAAAATTATTTGGAACAATTTTATTGTTGATCTTGCTGGTAGAAAACATTACTTATTGGTCACCATACCTCTGGACCAGGCAGGACCAATTTGTTATTTGCAGGCACATGGCTATTAACATCCCTGAGCACAGTACCACCCCCGCCTTTGTCCTCTGCTTCTTCAACTGTATCAGAATGACTGCAAATGACACATGACAATTAGGTCAATGGTGTTCTGTTGAATGCATAACCAATTTTGAATAGATGTTCCATGCTCAACATTATAACAGCTTTCTACCTTTTGCAATCTGATGAAGTGATAATAGAAACTGGTTCTACAAATACTTGCTTATACTGGTCCTAAAAAACAAAGCCTATGTTAAAATAGGAGAATAGAAATTCAAAACTCTGCTTAGATCTCATCAACCTAAACCACAAGTCTTAATTGGTAGAAGTGAGAGTTCAATTAGTAATACATCGTAGCAGCTCTACATAGCTAAAATGTTTACTTTAAATTTTGCAGAAGAAGACATTCTGGTCATCGCATCAACCAATAAAAATAACACTAACACTAGATTTACAGTACATTTCCTGAACGTAAAGGCTGTTCTTTATTTACATAATCAAAGTATCAAATAACCGAATAATATTTTCAATTAGCACAGAACTCACCACAAGAAGAATTTTTTCTGCTTTTTCCAAAGAACAACGGACATTTGTCATAAACAACATCCACGATGGCTTCCAGTGAAAAACAAGTCGTAGAAGAAACAGTGATAGAACAACAAGTATCCATGTGAAGATGATGAGTCCACGGTGAGGTGTGAAACCGGAAACTTCCTAATTTGAATGAATGAGTAAGAAATGGCACAGATACGTCACGACATTGAACATTTTTTGTCAAAGGTAAATTTTAAAAAAATGCTAACATAACGCAAAGAAGCAAGAATTTTGAATTAGAAAGAGCAGAAGAAGAAAATCGTTCGCATCGGTGAGAGGAAAAGATTACATTTTTAATGATTTTCAATAGTCTGGAATTGGATCGATAAACAGTAAACTCATAAAATAAAAAATGTGTTAGGGAATTTTTTTTGTTCACTTTAAGTATGAATTCAGGAGTACTGCATATATTAAGGATATAGGGTGAGAGCACGTTGGCATTTATTCATGTGATTTGTTTACTTATTTTGAACCAGTGTCGCGTAGTGGTA
>JAQGAO010004797.1:0-14527 GCA_034697705.1 Ommatoiulus sabulosus
AAATTGTGTAAATTTGTACAAGGAAAACGTGGAAAAGTTTGCAAATCTATGCAAATTTCTACTTGTAAAATGGGCCCCGAGCTAACCTTGTAGAAGTATTAATTTTAGATCGCCATGACTGCGTTGAATTTCCCCGACTTTTCCAGGTCTTGGGGAACCCTGTACTTTGGTACAGTTAGTTAAAAGCTATTTAATTTCTGATGAAATTGAACGACATATAACAGATTTGACTTAAATTCATCGGGTATATTTTACAGAAATTGTAACAAATTACAGGATCGATTGTGGTGTTTGTGTTTGTACTGTACAGTGTCTTAATATTTTTTTTCTAATTCTTTCTTAGGATGTCAAAGGATGTTGTTGTCTTAATCCGCAAAGATTAACAAGAGGAATAGGCGGTGGAACATATGCCCGCATTGGCATATCTGGAGCTAATATTGAATCGCAACCTTCGTTAATGTCGAATATTTCCGTTCAGGTAGTTCGCATTTAACATTAAATTCATTCACACACATCATTTTCATGGAATAATATATTTTATAATTAAATCATTACAAATCAAAAAAGCAAATTCGCAGCCACTTGACTTTATCCAAATGTTTTCAATGGTAGGAAATGAGAATGTAACTTAAAATAACAATCTTAATTCAATAATCACTTGATTTGTGAACTGAACAGTTCACATCACTTAAAAGATTGTTTAAATGAATGCCGTCGGTCGTTTCTTCATCACGGTCACCGCGTACTTTCCGATCGTTATTCTTTTGCATCACCAATGCCATCTGGATTAATGGCGAACATTGCCTCTGCTTCAGGTAAGCAAGGAGAATCATAAATTTTACATATCCTCGTTTCACCACGCCCCTTTCTTAAGTATAATCTGAAAGAAAAATCAAATTTATGAAGACATTTGAAATTATTACGCCAAAATGAACTAGGTTGTGGATCATTCTGAAATCAAGAATAATTTGCATTTTCAGTTATAGCCAAGAATAATATCAGGTTCTTCTAATACTTGGTTTAAATTCTGTTTGTTCAAATTGAATACTGCAAAACCACCAAACAATGAATAGCTATTTTGATACTACTTTCAACTTATCTTTCTCATGATCTAATTGATCTAAATCAGCGTTTCTCAACCCTGGATCCGCGGAGCGAAACCAGTCTGTGCAAAAATTTGGAGATCTGCTCGGTTTCTGAACATCAGATTTTAAAACCGCTAAAAAAACCTGTATAAATAATGGCTTGTATTTCTGGCTTAGTGGTCTGCGAAATAATTTTCTCCTATTTTTACCAGTCGGCAAAATATTTTGTCAGTTTTTGCCGGTCTAAGAAATATTTGTGCAATTTTCACTGATCTAAATTGTTCTTTATTGTTGAAATAAATTGCAAGTTAAATTCAAATCTTTTTCTGTTTGTTAGACATTAAAATACAAATAGAAAAACACGAGAAAATCTACAGGTACTGTATTTCTAATAGGAATGAAATAATAAGTCACCTCGTCGTCGATGCATGTGCAATTATATTGCCACCTATTGGCTTTTTTGGGTCTGACGCAAACATAGAAGCACCATCCACCTGCGCCACAACCTGATTAGTTATAACTACTGCAACACCAAACTTGAATGGAAAACATTTGCGTTATTAAAGCCAGGTACCTACGCACATCCTTACGAAGACTAAGGTAGGCACTTACTTCATCGGCCAATCTTAATAACATCCTTAAAAACCTTGCCAAATGCATTTGTCGAGCAGATAATTCCCCTCTTCCCGAATAATCCGTTCGATACAAAGCAGTTGCACTGTCCACTATCAGCAAAGCGTATCTAAAAACAGAACAAAAAATGAGTATTTTTCACAATGTGGTCGATTCTTAAATTTGAAACGATCAGAAAATGTAACCTCGATTCGGCCATCATTGCCGAGGCCTGTATTAGCAACTGGGATTGATGATCCGTGTTATAAGCACGAGCATACGCCACATTGTCCAAAACGTCACTTCCTGATAGACTATACCTAATTGAAACATTTAATTTAGTACAAATTTGAACTGTAAATAAATGTAAATAGTAAGGTATTACCTTTCTGCTACTGCTAATAGCCTCTCTGGCCTGAAAGTGCCTTCTGTGTCAATGTATAAACATTTACCCTCGCCACCACTCATGTCTATAGGAAGCTAAAAAGATTTAATTTGTAAATACTATATTTTCTAGTTTTAAACTCTAAAGAATCAATGATGAAACTATGATATAACAATCAACATCTTGTTGTAGTGCGTTATTATAAATTGGATGAAATTGTTTTTCTTATTTTCTGCAAAGTTAATATTCAATTTCAGATTAAACTACTGATACCTGCGCAGTAACGGCTATCGTATGGCAGATCTGGGTCTTTCCTGTGCGAAATTCGCCGAATATTTCGGTGATCGATCCGGTTTCCACGCCACCTAAAAACGTAAACTTCGATTAAATCAAAAACTTGGGCATTTTCAACCTAAATGGGCACTTTGAAGAAAGCAAATTTATAGATGTCTCTGAATTTCTTGTTATGAGCAAATAACATCTGGATATTTATTTTACCTCAAGAACCAGCCAGGGGATGTGCCAGGGTTACCTACCTGGGAATTTTGCCTTCGAAGGGGGACTTCATAGTTCCCACCCACCCCAAGAGGAATCTGTTAATGTGCAGAGATCAAACAGGATATACACGGGACCTCGGTTCCGAAAGAGCCACCACTTAGAGAATTTTGCACATCCTCAAAATTCTGACAGACTTCAACCGGGGAGCAAACCCCGCAAGTTAGATGGAGAGGCAAGTGCGTAAACCACCCGATTATCGTCGTGCCGGCGATGGACTTTTACGGACAAAGAAAAAACTACGCTTTCATCGCATAGCGTTCCTCTGACTCTGGCCTGGTCAGTAGTAAACTAGTAGTTTCTAGTCTAGTATAGTCTAGTAGTAAACTCTATACAGTGACAGTGCATCTATTTATTCCTTGTTTAAAAAAAGAAAATGTCACAGAAACCTGTCATTACTACGCAAGTTGAGTCTTGATTAGCTAAATGATCAATTTAGTATAATCTACACCTTATAATTTCTTCAAATATCGATACATGTGAAAATTAAGACGAATCACGTGTTGCGCACCTCCCAGTAATTTGTCCAGTTCTTTTGAACCCGTCGTAATTTGAATGATTTCAGATCTTTTCTGGTGAAATTCAGTGGCCGTTGTGAATCCCATTGGCACCAACTTGGAGGCTTCTGTGAGTATTTTTTCTGCTTTTGCTTCACTAATTCCTTTGATGGTCAGCAACTGTTTTTTGGGTGCGAAGGCCACTGCTTCCACAGTGTGAAACCCTGCATCTTCAAGCTTTTTCAAATCAGCTGAGGCGATCCCGTGTTGCTACAAATCGTAGTTTAGATTTTTACAGTATATGAAGTACGGAATGCATATACTCATATGAAATTAAGGCTTAATTACCTCTAATTTTCTTATTAGCTGCGGTCCGTAATTTTCAGTGTCATCTAAGGACTGTTCACCAGTTTGTTGAACAGACGACATTGAAGATGCCATGATAGTCAATTGAAGTAAATTAAAATTTGATAAATCGAGATTATGATGATTACCCGAATACGACAAATCTCAACATGCTTGTTTTTGACCGCCAAAATTCTAATGACGTCCAATACGTGACGTCACTAATTCGAACCCATTGTAAATGATGCCAGTCCATAGGGACAAACCTACATTCAAATCTTTATCGTAGCCTAAGTTTTTTCAAAATAAAATATGAGGCAAATGTTTAAGTTCATTAAATAAATTAATAATTGATTCTAATTATAGCTCCGATTTAATACTTGAAATTTTATTTTTGTTTAATTAAATCGCTAAATAATATTGAAATATTTTATCCTAAAGAAATTATTATTCATATAGGAATATTTTGGTCACAGTGGTTGGTCACACGTCCATCTCTTTCTTCATGGCCAGCGATGGCCGTGAAAGAACCACTTTTGTTCTCCCTTTCCACCTTGTAGGACGTGTCGGAAAACTGTCGATTTTCTCATTCTGTTTTGAGGTAAGTGATCTTGCTTCCTTGCTTAGCTCGCTAGTTGTTCGGGGATTATTTGCGGGATTTCATTTCTATTAAAAATGTCACTTATTTTGGTCTTCTTATAGCAGGAATTCTCGTGAAAATTTCCAAGATGGCGCCTCCGTGTGAAAGTGAAAAAACTGCCCTCGATTCGGTTTCCACGGTTTTGTTCGATTTGGATAACACTTTGATTAGCACTAGAAAGGCGGACCAAACTGCGATTGGAAAGGTACATGTTGGTTATTTTTTTTTTTTAATTTAAAAAAAACTCACCATATGCTTTTTGTTAGTAAGCGCGTGCACACTCAGCCTACATCCGTTGTAATAACTCATTAGTCATCGTGAAATGAAATAAGGTTGAAGTTTTTTTTTTAACATTAATTGCCGCGTTTAGCATTTTTTTTAAAGAAAACTGTTTTCAATTCCGACATATACTAACCTTAATCTTACTTCAATGAACTTTTTTGTCATCGAATTTTTAGGTTATTTTGATACCCTACGAGTTACGTAATCGTCGTGATTCATTGCATGATCCTGGCCAAAACTTTACCAAAACATATCTCCCAAAGAGTTTTTTCAAACTACTCAACTGTCCGCGTTTATATCAGGATAAATCCGTTTTCAGTTATATTTTAATTAATTTGACAAACTATAATTTCACGTCATTTTTCATAACCATATTAAATTCATAAACATATTTTCTTTAATTGAGTATATTGTTAGTTTTAATACCATCATTTTCTGCAGCGTTCATTTGGGAATATCCCAAACTTATCGAGAAATCTAGTTTACTCATAAACATCACCTCAAACGTAACCTTGTGACGCATGCAGGTTTTGCAATCTTTGTTGGGTTGATTCCCTTCAACTCCCAGAAAAAAAGCAGCACATGAAATTGTGCACCCGTTTCAGTCAAGGTTGAGTAATCTAAATTTGGGGTCTGGTGAACTGCTCATTTGCGTATGGTGAATGCAAGGAGGTCTTTCGTGTCCGCCTGCTGAGAAGCCGAAAAATACTTTTGCACATTATAAATGTTGCCGGCTACTCTCAATTAGCGAAGTGGGCTACTCTCACTGATTGACGTTGTTTTTTTATTGGGTTTTCACGTGCTACTTCGCTAATAATAACCTGCACCACTGTTGGCGTAACCTTGTTCATCTTTATTTAAGTAACCGGTTGTGCCGATTCAAGAATTTAGCAGTTTTGACTTGGAAAAAAGTTGCTGGTGAGTGATTTCTGTGCGGTGCTCGCTGCTGATTCACGCTGAAATGGCTTCTGATGCGGTGCGAAACTGCATTTCGGCGTTAACCAATGCCACGACTGACACGCAACGCTTTGCTGCTCTGCTACTCATACCAAAAGTGATTCGCGCAGATTGTGCTGAAAGTGATAGAAAACTCCTGTTTGATGCTGTTGGCTTCGACTTTGTATCGAGATTGATCTTGTCTGAAAACGTCCCTGCTGGTTGCCCTCCATACCTTTTTCGCAGCGTGGCTCTGTCTGTCCTGGCAGCCTTTTGCACCGTTCCGAACTTTGTGCGCAGTGATCACATGGTGGACAAGGTACCATATTTCCTGGACGTGCTCACCAACTGTGGCTTCTCTAAAGAGGAGCGGGCCATGAAGAATGACGCCTTGACATGCCTTCAGGCGTTGACCTCCAACCCCAAGTCTTGCCGCGTTATTGTGGATAATGATGGCATGGCCAAGCTGTGCAATATCTACTCTGTGGATGATGCCAGACATAACTTCAAAGAACAATTATTTTCTGTTATATCAAGCTCCATCTCGCAGCTGGGATCGGACTGCTGGGATCGAAACCAAGAAAGCTTCCATGTGCTGATGAACACCTTGTCACGGCGCCTGCTGGCTGAGGAGCGGACCCAGCGCAAATTCACCTTGTGTGACGTTATTCGTGCAGTATTTTCCAGTTTCCCTGCTGAGCTAATGGAGTCCAGTGCCTCCGAGCCTTGGTATCAACAGTTTAATGAAGAGCTTCTTGGCATCCTATGCTTTAAGCTAGGCGACGCGCAGCGTGAGCCATTACTGAAGCTCTGTGCTACGCTCACTGACAAACTGGGGGTTTCCTGGGCCATCGGTGTGAATGCCAAGTCTCTGAGGATGTTCTTCCTGCTTGTTCAACTGTCATGCATCGAGGTGCGCATGATCACGGAAGACCGCACGTTTGAGGAGGTTATGCAGAAGAGCGACCTGGCAGCAGCCAGCTTTGCTGTACTGGAGAGTGCCATACACTTCCTGATTGAGGACAATGGACAGATTGTTAACGAAAAGTCACAGCAGCAGCTGTACTGTGCTTTGACCAGCGCTTTCGCTGCTGTCCTAGGCTTCCTGAAGCTGGTTTCCGAGAAGCTGGAGCATTTCTATGATCGCTCCAGTGAGCTGGAGCGTGAGTTCTTGGTGGCTGCAGTGAGAGTGACTGGCGCTTGGCTTGCCGAGGAGACTGCTGCACTCCGGGAAGACGTATACAGGGTGCTGCCCTTTCTGCTGCAGGTGGCCAGGGAAGAGCGGAAGTACCAAAACTCTTCAAGGTGCCTGCGATTTCTGCTGCCAGCCCTCTGCCATCTGTCCGTCGAAGACCCAGCTAGGGCAATCCTGATAGAGCAAAAGATACCTGAGCTGCTTGCCGAGTACACTCTTGAACTCTGGGACGCCTTCAAAGAGGAGGAAGCTTTTCAGGGTGTGGAGGAACTACAGCAGGCAGGAAAGGTCATCGAAAGTGATGCTGAATGTGCCCTGGCCACAATCTGCGGCATCCTGATGAACATTGTGGTGCTGGAAGCTGATAAGGTTGCAGATTACCAAGGTTTCCATAAGCTGCTGCAGTTCGTTTTCAGCGCCCTGCCGGAAGTGGACATGAAGGTGCGGCACTTGATCCTACGTGGCAACCTGTCAACCTTGGGACTGTTACTTCTGCGCCGCTTCTCCCATCGTGCTAGATCCAATGAGAGTGCCATGTACCGCTACCTGAGCGCCTCCATCCGCTTCCTGTGGGATGCTTTCAATGTGGAAGACTCGTCTGATGGCTCTTCGCTCGTGGTAAACTTCGCCTATCGGGCAATCTGGGATCAGATCAAGGAGATGTGGTACCTTGGCATGCAGGCACTATCTAGCCTGCTGCCGTCCATGCCTTGGATCGCCGAGTTCATCGTAGAGAGTGGATGGGCCCAGGAGATTGTAGTCACGCTAAGCAAGGCCAACCAAAAGGGAGTGGAGGGCTGCATCAGGACGGCTTACGAGGACTTCCTCTGCTGCCTCGTGAAGTGCTGCGGCGATGCTGTGGAGAACCTGAAGGAGCACGGAGCGCTGAAGATGTGTGGCGTGCACAAGATGAAGGAACTCGGAAGGCTGCTTCGGTTGCACGTAACCTCTACAGAAGTGCAAAGTGTGCAGTTGTGATGGATAAATTAGATTTGCAAGTTCTTTAAGAGGTTGTCTGCATTTGGCATTGCAATGTTGGAATTTCAACGTTTGGCAATGTCTTGCGAGATGTGAAAGTTTTGCAGCACTGTCCAAAAAATTCATTGTTTTGCATTGCAGCGCATGATATCTGCTTTCAGAAATGATGGCACGGTTGGTCGACCTTCGGTCACCGTGTGATTAATGATTCTCGGGAAGTGTTTTGGAAATTTAAGGCCAGCCTTGGCCTCTTTTACTTGCAGTTAGTTGTGCTTAATTGCCACCGCTTTATGTTTAAAACCCACCGAAAAAAAGAACAAATTACCATAACTGGTACGTTTTTAATACCCCATAATCCCGTAGCCGTCGGTGCAAAAAATATCCTGGAAAACTGACTTGTTGGATGAACAAAATTCTCAGTTTCAAACTAGCTCATAATCTCATAATCTAGCAGTGCTGATGGGAAGGCATTCCTGCAGCTTTTGCTGGATTTTTCACCCAATGTAGCTGAAACTCGGTTAACTTTTAATTTAACCCAGCATACAATTCTTCAACTTCATAATCATGCTGCCTTACTTTTGTTCTAATCATCCGTTGTTTTCCAGCAGAAGGATTCGCCCGTCTCCCCTTAGACACTGCTGGATTGTGGGAATTAATAAGTGTGCTGCAGGTTTTTTTTTTTTGATTTCAAGATTCGCCTTGGCCTCAATTACATGCAGTGGGTTCCCGCTGTGAAAAACTTAAACTGTAAAGTCGGGTACACACTATCGCCAAACCAAAACAAAAAAACTCCAAACTTGAAACTTTCCTGGTTTGTGGCAACGGGAAAAAAAATGGCGTAGAAACTGTTTTTGCCAAACTAAAAACTAAAAAATCAAGTTTGCAATCTAAGTTTGGCGTTCCCGTCGAGTGTCGGATAAATGAAAGGGAAATGTCCAAACGTTTTGGCGGTGGCGCTGCTATCAAAGCCTCGTCTGCACGATATCGATGAAATTTGTTGGTGATATATTGTCACCTGCTGAGTTTCGTCAATATGGTTTGCTGCAGTGTACGCTCAGGTTTCGCAAACTAGTTTGTAATAATGGTTTTTTTTTAAACTAGTTCGTGTTGAAAGTTTGTGGTTTTTGGTTTTGTGGCTACTGTGTGCCCGACTCAAAGGCCATGTCCGCATTGTCGCCTTTTTTTTAATGTTTTATTTGTTCCTTAAGCTGTGTTCGCACGGACACCTAAGTGTCACCTAAATATGAAAAAAGTGTGAGAGAGTCACATAAGTGGACATGCAAACACAGGTCTCCTAACAAAAAGACACTTACCTAGGAGAGAAAAGTTGAGTCACCTAACAGTTAAGAGACTCTTAGTTATGTCACAATTTAGGTGTCCGTGCGAACATAGCTTTACTCTCGAAACTTGTATGGTTCCGATAATTTGTGCCTTTGCCATGAATTAATGAAAATATATAATCCTTTGACATGTATCATCAAGTATTAACTGTTCCATGACCCAACAAAGAACTTGATGGAGTGCTAGTTGTCATGGCGGTCTGATGCTTTATCAAATGTGCCCCGCATTGAATCAACCTATGTTGTGCTACTTAAAAATTAGCATGTCAAATTTAATGTGTGGTTTTTATGTGTTGTGTTCCGTAGAACCTGTCTAAACTGATTCCATTTAAACTAATATTCTCCATAACCAATTGGAGACCCCGGTTTCGACTCTTGCCTTGAACTCAATATGCTGTAAATTAATATCACCCCTAAGCTTATACCAATCCAAAAAAATATTTGTTTGACAGCTTCTGCTGTAACATGTTATCTGTTGATGTCATAGATATACTGTAGTCAGGCCTGTATTACAAAATTTGCGACTGTGTCAGTTGGTGGCGATACGAAGCCCTCAAACTTTGAAATATTAGCAGAACTTTCAGATAATTTGTTTTTCCAAAAGACCTGCAATTTCATGATATGTTCAAGAGATGATTCCTTGAATCAATCATTCAGAGCTGATAAGCGCATTTTTCGCTCGTATTTTCTCAACTTTTCCTGTGGATGTGAAGTTTGGACTGATTTTTGCCACCATGTTGGACCAGTTGGTTACTGCTTTGAAAACTTTCGCAGTCTATCTTTGACTTTTATCACATAGGCCTACACTGTCCTTTATAAGTGTACATGTAATGTGCCGGATGGCATGGATTGTTTACAGCATGCACTACATAGATCTATGGCATCTCTGCAAACTGGATAAGCTATTTTACTCCCACATTGTGTAATTGCCCCACATATTTCTCTCATGGGGACTGTCTTTTACCCTCCCAAATTCCCCGAGCGAATAATGTTGAATTCTGTGTAACATCTTATGCGACAATACGTCTAATGGTGGCCCTAGTTTCCTTTTTAGTGGGCGATGTATTTCGAAATCCCATTATCGTGGATTATTTTGTATGAGAAAATACCAAAGTATGAATTTCGTCATTTTTTTGTACGATCATTAACGAATTCATGAAAAGTACGTTTGCCGCTGTTGCTCAGTTTCAAATTTCAAACTGAAACTTCAGTCGTCAACTTGTTTATTTAAACAACAATAAAACGTATTCCCCTGAAATGTAATTTACTAGCACTTTTGAAGCTTGACATCGAAAAACGAAGAAAATTAACACACGATATTTAAATGTTTCCCAATTTTTACAGTTTTTTTGTTCCAGTGTTCCCCCAAAGCTGGAAAAGTTAGGGAGCTTGAAAATGTATGGAAAATTCAGGGAAAAATGACTCGTTTTAAAACATTTATGGAAATCCATCGTATTAATGTTGTTACAATCCAAAATTAATGCTTCTGCGTGGTTTGCTCAACGCCCATTTACAAATTTTCCACGTTTTCACAGTAGAAATTTGCAAAATTTTCAACTGGTTTTCGAATTCAGATTTGTGTAATTTTAAATAGTTTTTTAAGAGAACAGATTCTGAGGATGGATTTACGAAATTCTAAACCATTTCAGAGTGCAAATTTTGAAATTTACCTTTTCCAAGTACAATTTTGTAAAATTGATATTTGTAACTTTTACACAATATTGAAAGTTGTCCCGTGTAGATTATTCAAAATCGTGGATAACATCGGCATACGTAAATTTTGTCATTGGTCACCAGGTCAGGGAAATATGTTTAAAAACCTGTAAAATTTAGGGAATTTAAGTATGTAGCCTAATATCTGGGGCAACCTTGATGTTGCACTTGTTTTCTAATCATAAGGTGCTTTTTCCTCGAAAGTGCGAGAAAAGTAACGGAAATAGGATACGAGTGATTACTGGGAGACATTATCCCGCAAATAGGTCATGCCCTCAAAAAAGTTGATTCTGAAAGTTTGAAACATAATGGTTTTGAAGTTCACTGAATGTGGAGAATCCATAAACTCTGAATATTAAATAATGGATCGCCAAAATGCTCCATTCTACATTTCTCAGTTGCTTTTTAACTTTGCAGTTTCTTTATTGGTGGATTTGACCTAGAAAAGAAATTATGGCGCTCAGAACATACGGGATTTCAGTTTTTCGGCCAGTGGGATCGATCGATATAATTTCCTCCAACAAGGGCCCATTGCTCCACTGGCCTAAAAATGATTTTATGAGTTTGGGACAGTTTTTTTGCGCTCGTAAATGAAAGATTTATCAATTCGTGCACGCTCTAGCAGAGAAACGGTCCGGCGATGGAAATTTCTGTTTTATGCTTCCCAGACTTTGGAGTTTGACGTCAATTTGCTCGTCGATTATTCATTGGGGGGATTATTTCTGTGCTTAATTAATTCCACGTTTCGTTCGTAAGCGATTGCGCTTAGCTAAAAATGTCAAAGTGGTCAAACATGCATTGGCTAAAATTTCCTGTTTGGGTGTCTTCTACTACGAATTAAATTAGTCGGTCCACATATGCAGTTTTCAAGAAGTCGTATCCATCAGTTTCCCCATACCTGGAAAAGTCGGGGCACTTGGAAATGTCTGCAAAAGATAGGGAAGAATGACTCGTGAAAAAAGTCAGGGAAATTCAACGTACTGTATGAATGTTTCCACGTGGTTAGCGCTGGCCTATCAAAATTTTCACCGATTTCAGAGGTCAAATTTGACACATTTTCAAACTTTACGTAACATAACTTGCAAAATTTAAAAACTTTTCGTATTTTAAATTTGCAACATTTTCAACTGTTTTTGAGTACATAGTTGTGCAATTTTGAACAGTTTCCAAGGAGAAATGTGCAAAATTTTCCACAGGTTCCGGGGAAAATTTGCAAAATTCTTAACCTTTTTAGAGTACCAATTTGCAAAATTTGCTAGATTTTCCGAATACAAATTTTCAAAGAAATGCATGCTAATTTGTATGAAATTTTCCACAATTGTCATTAGTAAATTTTGCAGAATATTTAATATTGTCTTGTGTTGATTTGGCAAAATTGTGGATGACATTGTCATTGGTCAGGAAAATTTGTTTAAAAATCTGGGAAGTTGAAAATTAAATTTCTAGGGGAACCCTGTACAGGAATTTTTGAATCGATCTTGTTTAATGGTAAATACGAGCGCGTGTATAGTTTACATTGTAGTTTAATTTTTCAATATTTTCACGTTAAAACTTCAAAATTGCGGGGAAATGTTAATAATTTTTGAATCGATGAAACGACTGCAGGCAAAATTTTGCTTGAGGAATGTTAAATATTGCATGGATGAAGATGTTTCAGCGAGCTTTGAAGGCATTCTAAAAAATACAAAAATGGTGTAATTCGTTATATGGAGTGCTGAAACAAATATCTGGTTGTGGAATATTTTGAGTTAAACGAGGAAGGTATAATTTTGAAAATACATGAATCAGAGGGATAAAATGGAAGATTTGCGAATTATCTGAGCAAACTTTTATTTTGTTCGTTGCTGAGGGCGTCGTAAATTGTCGTTCATTTATGGTTGGCTGTCATTGTACCGCCCATGTATCGGAAAATATGAAATTGTGTCACTCAGCTGACATTTTCAACTGCATCAAGCTCGACTTTTTTAGAAAATTGGCTCGACCCATGGAAAAACACCACGACATTCGATACGAACGAAGGTTGAACTAAAAAAAATAACCTGGATTAGGCGTGTCGAGCTGGTTTTACTGAACTCGTTGTGACTGGAGCTTTCTTGGAAAGGTTTTGAGATAACAGAAAAATTGGATGAATCTTTCTATGAGGAGGAGTCATAAGAAACTTTTAACTTTTGATATTTGTCTGTTTTCATTGTCATGCACAAAAACTTGTATGTTTTTTTTCTATGGCAATTTATAAAATTTTTTGTTTTATTGAAATATGTCGTATAAAACATTTGTCACCTTATGGTTTTTTAAACTCCCACAAAGACCGTAAACTTTACATCAGGGTTTCTTAACCTGGGGTCCATGGATTAGGTACTGGGGGTCCACGAAGACGTTAAAAATAATAATTCAACGCACTTGTACAAGGTTAGCTCAGGGTCCATTTTCCAAGTAGAAATTTGCAAAATTTGTCAACATTTTCGGAGTATAGATTTGCAAACTTTTCTACGTTTTCCATTCTTAACTCCTGACCCTGGCGTGCCCAGCATGTTTGCCGCCAGGGTTGCTTCTCGGACATTCCTGGGTCAAGATATCGGTTGACTTTCCTGGGACCACTGGGCAGTCATCGTTGCTCCAGCTTTTGAAAGCGGTCTGATGTTCCTGCTGACCTGTGTTTTCGTTGGCTGATTGTGCCTGCTTAGAGCTACCACCGGGCCGGGGTAGCTCAAACCCCGAGTTGCCTCCGCGGACCTTTACTTTTAGTTTGTCTCTTTCTGTTTTTGGCGGTCCTTCTCGTCGTCCAATAAACACCGTTGTGTTCCATTGTCTTCGCCTCTTCTCCTTATTCGCGCCTTACATGATGGAGATGCTCTTCGATCCCCTTGCTTCTCACCGTTCGCTTTACCTTTGGAACTCTTCCTGATAGCTTCGATTCCTGTTACGTCAGCCCCCGACGCCAATCCGGCTTCTCCAGTCACCACTACTTTTGCAGGCTATGCTCTTTGGTCCCGCGGGGAGGTTTCCTTGTTCACTTCCAGTCTCGCGGACCTTAGCTCTGTGACTTTGACAGATTTGGCCTCCGTCCTGGTTCGGGCTTCGCCTCGTCGTGCCTACGCTTCGGATCAAGGGCCAGGATTGCCTGCTACGTCAGTGACTTCCTCGGGGCCTCGTACCCTTTCTCCCAGCTCCGGTGATACCTGTTTGGCTGACCTTCGGGCCGTTTTGGCCAATCTGAATTCTTGAGTGTCTTCCCATCCAACGGACCCTAATGTTCCTGTACTTGTTGATTCTGCGAATCATCTCTTACGAGCTTGGCAGTCGTCCCCGCGGCTGTTAAGTGACTTGCCACCTTGTTGGTCGTCTTTTGATAGCGATCCCGCGCTAGTGGCCCCTCTTTCTTCCCTTGCCGCCGGCACGGACACTGTTGTCCCACGGTTGCCTATTCAAGGTGCCTTTGCGCTGGATTCTGCCACTTGTTCTGCCTGGACCACTTCTTTGCTGCCTTGATTGTCCACCACGTTTTATCGTTTGCCGGCCACGGTTGTTGGAGTCCCGAATGACTCGGTGCCTGCTGCTGCTCGTCCTTTTTCAGCTCCTTTACCTGGGCCTTTGCCTTCTTCCCCACTGCCATCGCCATCGCTCTTCTGTGTCATTCCCGTTGGGGACATCTGCCCCCCCGCCTACGTCGGGGTGTGACCCCCATTTGTCTTCACCTTCCTCTGCGCTCCGGCCTCCTCGGCTGTGGGTGCTGGTGCCCTGCGGCTACCTCCGTCCATGTCTCTAACCGCCCTCTTCGGAGGATGGATAAGTTGCCGTCATTTTACGGCATTTCCGACAATGATGTCTTTCTCGACACTTTTTTGCCTTGAATTGCCCGTTCAATTCAATTCAATTCAACTCAGTTATCTACTATCAGTAAATAAATACCATGTGGTAGGGGGGTGTAATCCATCAACCCAAGTTATTCGGTAGTTACCACCGC
>JAQGAO010004798.1:0-14525 GCA_034697705.1 Ommatoiulus sabulosus
AGAAAACTAATTTTAAAAAATAGGAAACAAGTCAATTAAGTATTCAAAGTTATTTTATCACATTACATGTACATATACAGTATATCACTTTTATTGAGCAGGTTTAAAAAAATCATGAATCTTGTTCTGTTTCACCATCTTTATTTGTTTTTTGTCAAAGCCAAATCCCTTTTATTTTTAGTTCAAATAGCTGGACTACTGCTACGAGCAGGCCTCAAATGAGGTACCCTAATGTATTTAATTAATTTTCTTAAGGTTGAGGCCAAAAAACGCACCGTTTGGTGGGCAGGAACCACGTGCTGATGAGTTGACATAATAGAAAGTTGACATATTAGAGGTTGACAGAATAGAGGTTTTACTGTAACAAATAATGATAAATGCAACACTCACACAAGCGTTTTATAATGTTCAAGAATTTCAACTTCCATTTCTTCCGTTTGGCCAGGAATAAACCGAAATTCCGAGACAAATAATGGAGTGTGAACTTCTGGGTCATAGTCTCCTAGTTCAGCTAAAACATTGAAAAAACTGTATGACTAATATATGCTTGCAAGGTTTTCTAAATACAAAATGTTAAGTCATTTAACTTACATTGTAAAACATAGGCAGACAGTTCAACAGCTATTTGATATGGGCATTCTAGCCTCCCAGATAAAATATCTTGCTTTAGCTGAAGGAAAAACTGATACCTGCAATTTGAAATAAAACCATGATTATGTTATGTGATGCTTCTGAATTTCTCTAATTTAAAAAAATATCCTGCTCACCTTGTTAATTCCTCTCGTAAATTGTTAGGTTCCGATGAATAAAATTTTACCCTTAACCTTAAAGTGTATGGTGGACCAACTATAAATTAATAAGTTTATTAGAAATACTTCCCAACCATAAAATAAAATAAAAATGCTGCACATCATTACTTTTCACTTGTTTCTTTATGTGTTTAGTAGGATCCAGCCAGTGCTATACAAATGAAAATTAATAATTTACACTTGGGTAGACAGGCAACACGTAAGCAGAAATTTTTTAAAACAATTGTCACTAGCATACCTGTACATGATTAACATCCATATACTGCAAACCAAAGTAATCCTTCTCTATTATATCCAAGGAATAAATAACTTGTTCGTACAATTCATTTCCCATAGCCTTTTTCTGAAATTGAATGATATATTTCTGAGGAATACAATAAAATAAAACCATGGTACTATAACATTGAACCGTAAAGTAATTACAAGTAGCATGTGAAGTAGGTGTCACTTGTTTTATGTTTTATTTCTATGTGTGGCAATTTAAAGTATTAATACACTTCCCATAACCTCAGTGTCGATTTCGGGAGCACATAATTAATTGGTTTCTGGTAAAGAGGCGATAATCAGTCAGTTTTGAAAGATCCAGATACTTTTTACAAACAGTAGTTGCTCGTTGTTTAATACCACCTATTTAATTTTGAATGGCCATATCAGCCATTAGATGTAGGCCGGCTACATAAACTTTATTCAGTAATCATGAAACTGATAGATACTGTAGACTAATAATTTTTGATCACAGCATCAATAACGTGTGAATGATAAGTAAGATCATCGTTTGCTGAAATCGTGATACACAGACCTAATGCTAATGAAAAACTCGATGCAGCAATTTATTTTAAAAACGAATGGAGTTAAATAAAGGACTAAATGTGCCTATAAAAGAAATGCTAGTCAGCCAACCAGACGGTGCATTATATTTCAGATGAAAGTGACATGAACCAGCCAGCCTACATGACATTCCTATGAAATATTCCAGCTGATAGCATAGCCTACCCATTAAATTCGCAAATGTAGGCCTACACTAACTCGTACGTTTAGGAGGATTGTAAACACGAAAAGTCGCACCATTCTTTTCACTGAAATGGAGCTAGATTACAATCCAATAGAAGCACAACGGTAGTAAGACAAAAAGGGTGGGCAGAACACATTTGTTATTTGTCAGGACTCGTGAGAATTTAGACCTAGCCTATAGAAAAACAAACAGGCTCGCACGCAGGGAACTTAACGCCCACGCCATACTTGCCAATAATGCCATGTTACCCACCTTGGCCCTAGACAATTAATAGGCTTACATACACTGGAGCAATTCCAGGAAGTAGAGCATGGATGAACCCCTGATATTAAAACTAGAAACTTATGGGATTTCCTTGTTTTCTAGGTTGCCGTCGTAATAAGCAATCGCTTCGACATAATGAATTATATAATGTGGAAGAGCCATTAACGAGTTTAACAAAACTGACGAACAAATTCAGAATAAACATCCAAATGTTAAAAACGTCATGCAAGAGGGCAGTTATAGCCATGGTCATTTTATAAAATATGCTACATTTAATTGGTATGCAATCTAGTTGAGGAAAGCAATGGCTTGAGGTACCCAAAATAAATAATTTCAAACCACAAAAACATGTCCCTGTATATCTACACCAGAAGATCGCCAATAACCGGGCCTTATAAACTTAGAAAGAGATCCATTTCATATGCATATTAATATGCACAACAATTATGAGAAACTACTCATGGTATGAATAATCAAAAGTGCTAACTACTAGTGTAGTAGTTAGCAACTTGTGATATTTTCGGTACACTTTTTATGAATGTGAAAGCAGTTCAAGAAATCAACATGAACCTCTGATTGTAAAAGCATTATTTTAACAAGGAAATGTAGGCACACAATCTGGAAGCAATGCATCCATGGGAATATACACACAATGATTAGATCATCGCGTTTAACAGATGAAGACGGGTATGCACTGCATATTTCATTTTTATGCAACGAGCCATTTCTTGCAAGCAAATGATGGTCTACCTGCTTGAACTCTTTAACAATAGAATTGTGTGAATCCATTCATTTTTTAATGTTGCACTTGTAGTCTAAACCACTCCTCCCTTCCTAGATTTATAAAGTTCATGATCCCTTATTGAAGAGATCACCTCCTACAGAGGACAAAGGACTGCATTTAACATTCAGGTTGGTATACCTGTCACAACGAAAGCTATGTAATAGGTTTATTTAAATGTAGATTCATTAAACAGGTAGCAAGCTTCATGACATCACCAACGATGAACTACTTTCTGGAATCACTGGTAGAACATTTAAGTGTAGCCTATCGATTCCCAAGGCCAGTTATGGTGATATGGGCGACAATAGGACAGTAATGCGAGGTAGTCCATACATGGCTAAATTTTACATGGATTATAAAACCTAAACCAAACTAGCTTGTTACAAAAGTTTGGTGGTTCTACAACTATGCTGTATATCAATTTTGGTCATAAAAGTGTATTTCATTAATGCAAGCACACAACTGAATGGTTGGGTAAAACTAACATGGCTGAATAGGACCTTATAGATACTTAATACCATTGTCTTTATTTTTAAATAGAATGACCTGAAGCTATGATTATCTCGTTTATGAAACATGTAAATAGTATATAGTCAATCTGTGACCCAAAACTACAATTGTCATTCAGAAAATCTAGGTGTGCACTTGATATTCGTATACTGTTTATGAGAAAGTACATTCATGACGTCAAATATCAGAACACATACCTTTCACGTAAACGCATGCAGTAAAAACTATACACATGTGATAAGGATGAAAAAAAACATCAGCTTTATCACCAAGATAAATTAATATAATTAAATCCAATAGTAACCATGGAATGGAAGAATAAGCATTTTCAGCATGTTAGAAAAATGTGAATTTGAAAAAATAAAGCATCAAAAGTTAGCAATTCTGTAATGCAATTGCAACTTTATACGCTACATTGTATATTATTTCAAATAGAACAGATGGTTTGGCTAATTTTTCATTAGTTGTAGGGTTAACATCACACCACTAGGGTTGAACGTTAGATCGCACTATAAAGTCCAGGGCATTTTAAAATGGATTTAACAACAGAAACATTGTGCCACTTCATTTGTAAATAATGGAAGCAGAAAAAGCTGGGACACCTATTTTGTGCCATAGTCTATGTAAACTCCTAGTTTGAGCACTTCATTATTTTTTGTGTGTGAAAAATCTATGGGGTTACATTTACCAGATACCATTCCGCTTAAGTTTCTGTGAATAACGCATGTTAGTTTGTTCAACTGAGCCATGCACCATGTCAAACTGACTCGCACATCACTCGGCTTTAACCAGCGTCATTAAAGCAAACCTACACATGCAACATGTCAGTTACTTTTTGCCACTCCCTAATCGCAGAAGTATTTTTAATACATTTTGAAGCAGGTACAAGATAACCTTGGAAACTCTCGCAATGAGTAACCTAGAATTCAGCATGTTAGAATACCAGATCGCTTGTTCGAAAAAGAAGTGCTTTTTGTGCATGCTCTACTCAAAACGAGCAATATATAAATATTAAGGCTAAATCCAAGAAAAAAAAAAAAAAAACCATCATGTAGCCACAATGACAGACTAATATTCAGGCTAAATCCAAAAAAACAAAACATCATGTAGCCACAATCCAGTAAAAGACAGTAGGCACATTGCTCATGAAATCAGAAGGAAGAAAAAGCCCATTATCTTCGTTTACAAATGCAAATTCAGAGGTCATCTAAACGGATTTGCTTAACCTCTTGCTATATAGGTACATGTACAGCATTTGTATGATAGAAAAAATTATTTCCGTTTTGAGGTTAAGGAATTTAGTTCACTTAAGATAATACAGATAAACTACATGAAGCACCATGGAAGCAGATACTCTGAAGGTGTATCATCCATATTTACCAGTGTTTGCAACGGGTGAGCCATGCATAGAGGGAAGTTTATAAGATACCTTTGATAAGCAAGCTAGCTGTCAAACAGATTTTAATAAGTAACATCATCGTCATAGATTTTAAAATTATAAATCTTTAAGAATGTAGGAATGTTAAATCTGTAATGAATGTATCTGATTTCGCCGTACAGCAGACACTAACGTCAGTTGCCATGGCCATGTTGTGCCAAATTCCATAGCACTGTGTCCATAGGCTACTATCAACAGGGGCTACCACAGGTTTCCCACAAGTTGGGAAACGTGGTTAAAATCGAGTCCGCAGTTTAGTTTTCCAAGAATGTGAATTCAAAAAATAATACGTATATATGTCTTTTACTTACGGGTAAATCTACGGACAAATCAGTACCGTCTAGCAACAAGACTTTGCATTGTATCTGATGCTTGCTGGCTTTGGCCGAGTGGGAGACGAGCGACCGCTGCCCTTTTACGGCAGTCGATCGGCCGCGTCGTTTGCTTAAGAAACCCAACATTTTCCGATTACCACCATAAACAGCAACTCAACGATAGACTGGACACTTTAGGCAAACTTTTAACGAGTTTTCAGCAGATTCCACGAGGCTGACGTCGCACAAACACACATTTGAGTACGTAAAACTATTCCATCCACAACGGCTTCCATTAAAAAGTAACAAAAAAAAAGGGTAGTGGTCGAAAATTTCCCAGAATGCCTTTTTCCATAAACAATGGAGCAGTGTTGCCACGCAACTACGTCGGCTGATTCCCCTCGATGGGGGAAAGAGGAGTGAAGTCACCGCCAAAGTGGAAATAATATCGTATAATTTCTAGAATGTTAGTGGTAATCGTAATGAAAAAATCAATCCAAAATGTGACATTCTGCCTCGATGGAATGTAAATATTGACATCTTATTTCTTTTCTTCTCGTCTTAACATGTTGCCTAGTTCACGCATCATTTCCGTTTAATGTGACAGTATCCGGATCTAGCCCGCAGTTGTGCGGTCTGCCACTCTGTGCTTGTGAATATTTGTGCTCGGAGAATTTATATCAAATTGTAATTAAATGCGCCTAATTGTCTTCTCTGATTTCCCACGTGTGACGAGGTGCTGGTTAAATAGTACGAGGGAGTTATCTGGTAAATGGTTCTATGATCATTTCGTTGGGTGATAGCAAATGTGGATAATGGAATGTTTTGCATGTATAGTGTAGTACTGCCGTGCATGTAGCTTCACATTAAAAATGTGCACTTTTTACTCATCATATAACTTCTCATAACCTCCGTTTAATGTTTGTATTGAATGCCTCAAAATCATAACATCAAAAACTTTGCGGTTCAACATAAATTTGGCATTTGTATAAAACGAACTAGGTACGTAAAGTCTTCAAATATCCACGCAAGTTAGCCCTTCCATGGGCAGTACATTTCATTATTTTAAGACTGAATTAAGCACTATTCAGTAGCTGCCAAATACATGGAATAATTGTGTCCAATATAACTACGTTTCTTCTTATATTTTACAACGGGTGCTTTTTAAACTTTACAAAATATAAATGTGTCAGTCGATGCTAAATACCATATTGTGTCTGAGAAGAAATGGGTGTTCCCAAGAGTGCAAAATGCTATTTGCGAGCCTACTAATATGAATATACTCTGCTAATAAATTATTGTATATTATGCGGTTGTTCTATGCTTAAAATATCATGCCCATTAAATATAGTTAACATCTGCATAAATTGCATGCACTTAAGAAAATAAGCGGTGCCACATACTATTACGCTTTATGCATGCCAGCACAACTGCATGCGAATATTATTGACAGTAGGCTACATATATTGGTTGCAAGTTGCTTTTGATTAGCATCGTCAGATGATCAATGAGGATTTTAGGCGCTAGAATTAACCGAATGCGAGACGTTATTTGGTGCAATTCACAAATTACAAAAGATTGTTTTAATTACAGCAAATTTGATGAGTGATTTGTAAAAAAAGGCAATCTGAAATATTTTACTTTTTAAAATGGGCACTCCGGTAACGGGTGGAAGGCGCCGAATGCCAGCTCGGATGCATTCGGCTGAAGACCATGCCTTAGATATTGTTGCGCAAGAGGTAAGACAAATGCGTATTAATTAGCACATTTTATGGGTTTTCTATTTACCTTGGTGATAAACCTTATTATATCCATTTTTCTGTCATACACTATATTAAAAGGTTGTTCTTGCAAAATAGTGAAGAAAATGTCAAATTAGGGTTGACTGAGTTTTTAGAAACAAACGATCGAATGACTTAATTTGTTTTAACTACTATGGCATGGGTTGGAACCCTGGTCAGTTATTTCCAACAAGACCATTTTAAGTATAGAATACTTAAAGGTAAAAGAGCATTAGCATTAAATTATAGTAAGTGACAATTTATAGATATTTTCTTTAGCTGTAATCATTTTCAGAACTGATTATAATTATGAACGTTTATTTCCTGATAAGCACAGTGATTCGCCTGACAGGAACTCTAATCTAAACAAAAGTTTCATCAGTAAATTTTAGCATTTGTTGAAAATAAGCAAATCTCTTTTTTTAAATGCGGCATATTTTATGTACCTCACGCTGTAAAAGAATCAAAACTAATTTTAGATCTATTTTGGAGTATGTGATTTATATTTTAACAGAGGGTACTAGGTCTTTTGTGTTGTTAGTATATCGTT
This sequence comes from Ommatoiulus sabulosus, assembly GCA_034697705.1. Classification (NCBI taxonomy): domain Eukaryota; kingdom Metazoa; phylum Arthropoda; class Diplopoda; order Julida; family Julidae; genus Ommatoiulus; species Ommatoiulus sabulosus. The sequence goes on from JAQGAO010004798.1 coordinate 7,463, forward strand.
AATATAATGTAAAGCTTCAGCCCGGTTATAAAGACATATACCATAAAATGGTTAGCCATATCAAATATTACCTTCTGAATTGAAGTGCTTTAGTTTTCTTTTGTGGTGGTGGAAGATCAAATTGGAGTTTTCTTCTTTGACAGATGTCATAATATTGAACTGTCAATATCAGTACACTAAAACAAGAAAGAACAATGTGTTAAAAAGTTGTAAACTTGTATGCATGCTGATATTACAGTATTACAGTAATTAGAAGGAAATCAACCCATGCTTCCTGGAGGGAGAATGCTTTCTGCACACTGCTAAAGAAAAGTTGGCAAATTGTTACACATTATCTTGAGATTAGATTAGCTTACTGCTCTACTCCCTCGCGCGATAATATGACCAGCCCAACAAATGATAAGGCAAGCCTCAACAGATTGCAGTTTTAATGTGTTGGATGGCTGCACATGCCAAATTAAATTCAATGTCACGTACGAATTTGTGCTGCATAGCATTTTTGAAATACATATAGCCTTATATAATGTAAATATGCAGTATTTATTTATTAATGCCCAGATTCACCTATAAGAAACCCCATTGTTTGGGACTTATATTTAGTTCAATAAAACAGGAAACCAAGTCTACAAAACTACAAGGTTTGTAAGTACTGAAATTGTTTACTTCATCAGAGATTATGTTATCAGCAACATTGCATTAATATGAGAGATACGGCTAAGAATATGTAATGGCCGACATAAAAGACCATGAATAATATAATTTTTGAATGTTTATGAGAGTTCTTAAAGAACAGTCATTTTAATGTTTATCAGGCTTTGTAGACAGTTATTTTTACATGCTATATACGATAAACAAATGTTTAAGGCCAACAGTCTTGATCAGACATTACCTGTTCACACTCTAGTTTATAATACTCTAAATCTTGAGTTAATAATATACAATGTAAACTATAAATCTATGCTTAAAGACTTACTTTTGCAACAATTACTGCATGTATTTTTCAAAACACAAATTCATATTAACAATGTCAATGTGAATAAAAATGAATAGAAGACAATAGATATCATAACAACCACCTTAATTTGTTGCCAAAAAATTATAAAATAAAACCATGAAAGAAATTTTCTGTCCTTTTAATGTCCAAGCATAGGAAATACTGAAAAATATATGTAATTTTATCAGCAAATGCATTTGAAAGAATAATACAGGCCTACTCGAGTTGGTATTAAAGGCAAACATTATCTACATTTAATATGATAATCATCACTAAACTTTAAGAATTTAGTGACCCTATACTGTACTTCACATCCATTTTATCGTACATAATATGAGACACTGGCAAATTACTAATTCGAGTATTGGGTGTTACTGCCAATAGAAAGCTGGGTTTCGTATCATACAACAACACTAAGGATTAAGCATAAATTGTTACACCGAGTCATATTTGTTAGGCTAGTATGTTATAAATATGGGGAATGCCATATGGTTTCATATTGTTCGTTAGTCCACTCCAGGAAAGTGTGTGTACATAGTCTGCATTTGAGGTATTAACTTGCACCTGCTGCTAAATGATGAAAAGGGGGTAACACGTTGTACGCCAAACAGCTGTACTTGTTTTAAATACAAACGTATTTTCTGATTCATAAACTTGCATTCGGCCTATAAAACCATACATAGACAGGCGATACACATGAACGTACACCACGTCTCACTCATTAAGATTTTTCCAATGATACATATTCAATTAAATTCTAGCACATGAAACGTTGAGTCTATGATTTAGATTTCATGTTCTACAAGTACTGTATATCCCACTATACATGTACATATATGCACATAACATCAGGCCATGAAAACAGTTCAGGAAATGCATCCTAATTACAATCAACCATGGAGCCAAATAAAATTGTTTACTTACTCACTCTTCCGGTTATGCAATAAGCTCTACGAAATTGTCGTGAGAATCCAAAAGCGAAATGTACAGTAACTTAGAGGATAACTAGACCAACACATGGGTTACTTTATAAACAACGCCATGTGCATTGTGCAATCATTAATTTCAAGTGTTTACATTAATTGAAATTTAATTATCTTATTGCCACTCCTCAGCCTTCCGTTTCTGTAAATGCAAGATGCTTCCATCTATATAAATTTTCAGCAAATAAGTGGCAAGCATGCAAGAAAGACATGGGTTTTTCTTCCTCGAAGCACCCAAAATAAACCCAAATGTGACAAGACAGCTACACGCACACATATAAATGCATCATGAGCATTTGGCATTTTATTGCGTTACTACATGAGTATAGCCAAATGGTGCCTGGGATTAAAGCTTGAGGTTTTTTCCGCATTGCTCATCTCAAAGCAAATTATTTATCACTTCATGGAAATAACCCTGATTTAATGATAGTTTCTTAGAAGAATAAATACATGTATTTATGGAACCAATCAAAATATATTGGATATAATGTAGCTAAGATAATGTGACTATGTGCACTAATGATGCCCACTTCCTACCTGGATTAAAACGAGTTCCACAAAAATGCAAGATTGAAATGCTTTCATGCAATACGATTACCAATTCATTTAGTCAGGATTGTCGTCTAGTGTTGCAGCAGTTCTTCGGTGCGTGCAGTGTGCTTATTGACACTGGAGAAATATTGCTAGGAGTGAAGCTCAGTTCGAAATTCTATTGCATAATTTCACAAAACCAGGTTAGGTCTGCCCTGTGCATATCATGCCCATATACAGAAAACACACACACACTGACAGCAGCAATAAGTTTCCATCCTTTGGATTCCTAGTAAAACTGTGCCAACTTTATTTTTTTCTTCTGCCAAGTTATGTTAGGCTTGGTTGTTTTACTCATGTTTTTTAAAGTTTCGAAGAAAGAGGAAACTCAAATGAAACAATGCAATGGTGACACACATAGCAATAACTTTAAATTGTCAGCAAGGATTGGTCGAGAAAATTGGCACCAGCTCAGGTGCAAGTAAATTTAGTTTAGCTTTACTAACTTTCTGTTTTCCGTCTTTCAACAACACCCCCCTCCCTCTTCCTCCCACATTCTATCTCCAACTGTTTCTCCTTCGTTGTTGCATGCCAAGATTTCACTTGATGAACGAATAGCAGAATTCCATGTTAGGCTAATGTGGGTAAAAAGGCTGGAATGGAAGGTTCGAAGACGTGTCTACTCTACTACCCACTAGGAAAATGTAGTTCTTGACACAATTTGTGGTTTCATTTCAAACTTCTGAACCAGGGTGATGTTTAAGGCAGAGACTGTTCACATTTCATTGATCTAGACAGTGTTCGTGAAAGCACACCTCGCATTATTTGTTAAATCATCAACAGGAATTTCACAGAAAGTCCAGTCTTGGATCAATTGAAACCTTTTCTGGAGGATTATCGTGCATCTTTAAAATTCTTAATTTGAAGTTCAAGCTGGTTCGCTTAGGAAGTGTTGTGAAAATCTGCTTGGGACTGTAGACATGATAAGCAGATATTAAAAGCACAGTATTTGTTCCATTCCTACACTATTGGTTTGCGGCGTTGAGTGATAGACATTGTTTGTGAGAACCATCAAAGTGCTTCCTCATGGTGCATGAACGGGTTAAGATCGATGCCAGAATGGATCAGATTATTCCAGCATTGTTATATATCAAGAATTTTCGATCGTCAAGATCATATAAAACACCAAAGTTGAATAGTGTATCAGTAAGTAATTTTCCTACTTTCCTTCACGTGAATAACAGGGAGAGGAAACTCACTTAAGATCATCTTGTCTATTTAACTTGCATATGTTCTCAGATGCCCACCATTCATAACAAAATGTGTTACTACACTCATGTAAAGGCTTGAGTTGCTTTTTAAAGTACATCATTGCTTCCACAAATCAGGAAGTAGTCTTCGCGATTGTTAATTTCATGGCAGCTTTACAGTTCTTGGATTTGTGCAATTTAAAAAACCCTTAATTGAAGCTGAAAAATGCAAGTTCAACAGCTGATTCATTACTTGGAATGTAAAACCTATCGTAGAATTGTCAATTTAGCATTTTTTTTTGCAAGAAATGTAACCACCCTAAGAGGCTAAGAAACTGAAAATAGTTGGCTTAGTTCAAACTTGAATCAAAAATAGCACATGGAAGTGTGAAAATAAGGGTGCTTTGACACTTTTTGTCGCCAATGCTTACAATTGCAGAATCTATAATAAATGTACACCAGAGAGCAGAATGAGAGTAAAGGTTAAAGGACTGGGAAGAAGAATGAATGGAGTTAAATTGAGAATCCTATAAAATGCATAAATTGTACTGCAAACTAGGCATTGCAAACATTAGACCTTGTTTTTTTTTTAAGCAGATCCCTCAAAGAAACAAATACATGTAACAAGTAGCCTACAGTAGTTTCTGATGATTTAAAAAAGTAAACATAATTGTGTCTCCATTAATTAGTAGCGATAATGCTACTTGAAGGCCAATCTCAGGCAATTCTGAGCTTCCTGCTAACACAACTAATATCACTGTCACCATGAGTATAAATTGTCTCAGGTTGATTCAGTTCAATGTATTTAATTCATGTTATACGTTTGATTAATACATGCCTGAGCACACAGGCTATTATGGAATCACTGTAAGGGAAACACATGCAGCCTGTTGGATGGCATTTAAACATGGCTTAACAATACAAAGTCCAAAGGTTTTTAAAAATATAGGTTACTGACAATAAACAATATCAAGGTAACGTAGCAGTAATACAATCTTAAGGCTTCTGCTCATTTAGCGTGATTTTTTTCAGCATACAACCCATAAATATCAAACTTAATGCGGGCTTACCAAATTAAGTTATGGAATTTTTTTTTCTTACAGGCAGAAGCTAGACTTGCCGCTCGACGAGCAGCAAGAGCCGAAGCTCGAGAAATCAGAATGAAGGAGCTTGAAAAACAACAAAAAGAGGTATGAAATTGAATTTAATTGAATCCAAATAAATATTGCTCAAATGAGAAAAGAGGTTTGTACCCCAAAAACAAAGATGTTTGAGTCTCATCTAAAGTCAAACCTTCTAAACTAATCTTATAGCTCAAATTCAGAATATGCATCCCCTATCAATTAACCATAGAAAATATGCTAAGCCTGTCACCGAGTAATTGTGTTGAAATCTGTTAACTGTTTATTCCCAAAGGCTGACCAGCAAAGTGATCGTCATTTTGAAATGCTCAGTGATCCAGTCAGGAGTATTAGACAGGTATATTTTTGGCACCCAGTTTTTAGTATTTACATGTGTATATATATATCCAGTTTAGGCAATATTCCAAGCATTGCTAATATTTTGTCGATGTTACTAACATCTTTTTTATGCTAATGCAATATACAAAAACTCAATCAGAAATTATTTACAGACTGTCACTCGTACGGGTTCTCATGGAGGATCGTCCTATGCTGGCTCACGACGCAGTAGTGAGGATTCGACAGATATGGACAGCAGAGATAGTAGAGATATCAGGGTAAGCTAATCTTAAAATTTCTTTAAAATAAAAACTGCCAATTAACAAAGAATATGTGGCTCGCTTTCCAAGGATATGTATCAATATTTCAATGTAATAATTCATCTTTGTCCGCAAAATTCTTCACAACCAGATTCCCAAATAATTTGTGTGTAACTAAAGAGTAATACATGTATATCACAACCGAGACCTTAAACTTATTTTTCCACTTTACAGCATCAGTTAACAGACATAGAAGATAAATTTAGAAAAGCTATGATAACCAACGCGCAGATGGACAATGAAAAGGCCTCTCTGCTTTATCAAGTAGATGCTTTAAAAGATGAATTAGAAGAGACTGAAGAAAACTTTTTTGAAGTGCAAAAAGATTATAAGGAAAAATGCAGGGTACGATAAAGAATTATAAAAAAAACCTTCTTGGACATGAATTTTACTAATATTACTGGGCTTTTCTAAACATTCATAACTTTTTATTTGTGTTTGTTTCAGGATTTCGATTTTTTGAAAAAAGATGAAAGCAAGTTAAAGGAAGATATCGAATTTTTGAAGTATCAATTAGAGCAGAGAGATAAATTAATTACGGCAAGTTTGCATTGGATTCTATTAAGAAAATAAATACAATAGTGTAAAGCCAATTCTTGACAATTTTTATATTACATTGAAAACAGGAGCATGGTCTAGTCGTTGTCAATGCAGATGATGCAGAACATGGTGAGGAAAATGGTGACATCCACACTGACGTGGATTGCACTATACCTAAGGTTACGCTTGTCTCTCAAGAAGCAGCAGTTTTATTGGAAAAAGCAGGCGAGGGCTCATTAGGTAATTGTAAATATTTATTATAGCACGTATCTGACAAAAAGAAAATTATAGCTGGCTAAAGCTAAAAGTACTTTTATTTTCTCTTCCAGAAATTAGGTTGAAACGTTTTGCTGAAGAAAAACAGGATTTGTTAGATCAGGTATTTACAGTATAATAGTGTATTTGCGGTGATAATTTTCACCTGATCTTCCATGAATTAAAACATCCATATTTCTAAATGTACCAGATAAGAAGGCTAACATTAGATCTCGACGAAGAGAGGCAAAAAAATACAAAAATGGAAAAGTATGTTACTGGAAACTCTCAGGCAAATGGTCCAGATATGAAGTTACTGGAAATGCAAAGTAAGCAAAGTCGACTAGGTTAAAAGTATGGATGAGCAGTTCAGTGTTGAAAATTCTCTCAGAAAAATGTTTGGTGCACCATGCTGGATCAAGAAGTACTTATTGTTGTAGTATTTATTGCAACATGTTATAAGACAATGACTCGTATTACTAATGTCTCAAACATTTTTTAAAATTCAGCATTTTTATTCATGTCAATTAACTGTCAGAATTCGTAGTTTACATATTATACACTACATTGTATAATGCACAATTTTTGGTAACGAAATTGTACTTTAAACTGGCATTTTTAACCTTTCCTTTTTACAGGAGAGACTAATAAACAAGTCAACGATTATAAGTTTAAGCTTCAGAAGTCGGAACAAGAAATAACTGCTTTGCAAAGCAATGTAAGAACAAGC
>JAQGAO010004799.1:0-14523 GCA_034697705.1 Ommatoiulus sabulosus
TTCACTAGCTGCACTGGCTCTTGAGACCGAGCAGTCGGGGTACTCTCGGAGCACTCTTTTTGGACAAATGGAACAGTCCAGAAGGGTGCACCGATTTCAACCAAGTATGCACCATGGACAAATGGAATGGAATGAGAGCAGATGTGTACACTCTGTGTACCCCACGATATACTCTTTTTGGACAATTGGAATTCGCCGTAAGATTATGACAGTCATTTCTGACAAGATCTTTTGCCATGTCGGCAAGATCATGGACAATGGTTCAACAAAAACCATGATGGAAAATCTCGACAAGAACGCGTGTCCATGGAAGGAAACGCGCGAGTCTGCGGACACTGGCACATGATCTTGGACAATGCTGGATCTCGACGACAACGTCGATGTTCCTTTCAGACCAAAATCAAGACATCCAAGGCTTTTGGCCTTACCTTTCCTCGGTTGTGGTTGTAGTGAACGAGCGCCGGAATCAAGCGCGACGGACTCAGCTTGCGGCCGAAGGCGATGCAAGCGTCCACGGTCTCGGAGGGAACGAACTGCATCAGAAGAGGACAGAACTGGTAGAAGAGATCCACGCGCTTCTGCAACGAGACACGAGAACAGTTGACCAACTCCGTAACGTAAAAGCAACTCTGGTCGAGGCCGGCCATGCCTCACCTGCTTCTGAAGCACGGCCAAGGCTTCTTTGTAGTTGCCGTTGTGCGAGTGGTGCTGGACGACGCGCTCGTAATCTGAAAACAGAGAAGTCTGTCAAAGTCCACGAAGAAATTTCAATTTCAACTTCCGTGACCTTTCCAGGTTTCAAAAAAATCTTAAAAGGGGAAAATTACTCAAAAAATCATGAAAAAACAAACCAAAAACAGGGTAAAACCCCCAAAAACTTCATTTTCAACTTCCTTGACTTTTCCAGGTTTTAAAAAACAATTCCCTGACCAATGACAACGTGATAAATTGACAAGTTTTCCCAAATTGACGCCGGAAATTATTTTTCAAAATTGACTAACGACAATTTTGAAAATTAAAATTTTTTACAAATGGGAAAATTTCGTATTCGGAAAACGTTCAAAATTTGTGCTCGGAAAAAGTGGGGAATTTTGCAATTTTGTACTCGGGGGAAAATTTGCAATTTTGACCTCGGAAAATGCGGAAAATTTGTACTCGATAAACTTGGGAAATTTTGCAAATTTGTACTCGGAAAATGCAGAAAATTTGTACTCGGAAAACCTAGAGAATTTAGAAAATTTGTACACGGAAAACGTGGAAAATTTTGCAAATTTCTAACTCGGAAAAAATGGGAAATTCTGAAAATTTGTACTCGGTAAACTTGGCAAATTTTGAAAATTTGTACTTGGAAAACGTGGAAAATTTCTAACTCGGAAAACGTGGAAAATTTTAAAAATCTGTACTCGGAAAATGTGGAATTTTTTTTGCAAATTTCTACTCAGAAAATGGGCCTTAAGCTAATTAACCATGTAGAAGTCTTAATTATGGATTGCCAGGACTGGGTTGAATTCCCTGACTTTTCCAGGTTTTCCAGGTCTGGGGGAACCCTGCATCGGATCTCGGGGCAAACCAAGGACCTCTTACCCTGCATGGCCACGGCGAATCCGATGAGCGCGTCCTGATTGCCGTGGCTGGACATCAGGTCGTAGATGGTGTTGCAGTTGTTGGCGGCGCACTCCTTGACCGTGGGCATGGCCAGGAAGCCGTGGAACTCCTGCTTGAGCTTCTGGTAGGCCGGGGTGCCGCGCTGGCTGCCGTCGCGCAGTTCGCCCAAGTGGTTGAGGTAGAGTTCCACCAACCAGGTCACCACCATCGTGGTCTGCGTCTTGTCCTGAATCGGATTTGGTGGAAAGCGCGCGGTTAGCCACGACAAATGTCAAGAGTTACGCGGCCACGGAGCCGAATCCGAGTCCGAGCCGCTCTCACCTGAGGTCTTAGAGCGGCCAGCTTTTGCGACAGAAATATCTTCAAGCCGTTCTTCTGTTCGGCCTGCAGGAACTTGAGGGCGACTTCCTCGAAGGACACTTGGGTCTTGGCGAAGACAGACGCGCTGTCTTCGTAGCTGAAACGAGAAGCGGACGGAGAATGAAACGAGGCCCTCGATGGACGAAGTTCTCGCACCGACCATCCCGGAGAGATGGCTTGGACGGGCGATGGAGATTCACGGTGGATTCGGAGTCGATGTCTCGGGTGCTGGTCTGGGAGGAGTTGGTCATTGATCACAATGACGATGGTTCATGGACATTGGACATGGACTACTTTTACAAGAACTTGGACTATTTGTACCAGATCTCCGGCAATTTGGACAACTTGAAAAGGATCTTGAACAGTCTTTGGACAACTTGAACAAGATCTTCAATAGTTTGGGCAGTTTTTGGACATTGGACATGGACAACTTTAACGAGAACTTGGACAATTTGTACCGGATCTCGGACAATTTGGACAACTTGAAAAGGATCTTGGACAGTCTTTGGACAACTTAAACAAGGTCTTCAATAGTTTTGGGCAGTTTTTGGATATTTGTTCTCGTTCATGGACAACTTGAAAAGGATCTTAGACAGTCTTTGGATAACTTGAATAACGTCTTCAATAGTTTTTGGCAGTTTTTGGACATTGGACATGGACAACTTTTACAAGAACTTGGACTATTTGCACTGGATCTTGGACAATTTTGACAACTTCAAAAGGATCTTGGACAGTCGTTGGACAACTTGAACAAGGCCTTCAATAGTTTTGGGCAGTTTTGGATATTTGTTCTTGTTTACGGACAATTTGTACTGGATCTCGGACAATTTGGACAACTTGAAATGGATCTTGGACAGTCTTTGGACAACTTGAACAAGCTTAGGTCTTCAATAGTTTTGGGCAATTTTTGGATATTTGTTCTCGTTTATGGACAACTTTTACAAGAACATGGACAATTTGTACTGGATCTCGGACAATTTGAACAAGGTCTTCAATAGTTCTGAGCAGTTTTTGGATATTTGCTCTCGTTCATGGACAACTTTTACAAGAACTTGGACAATTTAGACAAGATCTTCAATAGTTTTGGACAGTTTTTGGATGTTTGTTTTTGTTCACGGACAACTTTTACAAGAACTCAGACAATTTGGACAAATTAAAAAGGACAGTGGACCGTTTTTGGACAACTTGAACAAGATCTTCAATAATTTTGGATATTTGTTCTTGTTCCTGGACAACTTTTACAAGAACTTGGACAATGTGTGCTGGATCTCGGACAATTTGGACAACTTGAAAAGGATCTTGGACAGTCTTTGGACAACTCGAAGAAGGTCTTCAATAGTTTTGGGCAGTTTTTGGATATTTGTTCTCGTTCATGGACAACTTTTACAAGAACTCGGACAATTTGTACTGAATCTCGGACAATTTGGACAACTTGAAAAGGATCTTGAATAGTTTTTGGACAACTCGAACAAGGCCTTCAATTGTTTTGGGCAGTTTTTGGACATTGGACATGGACAACTTTTACAAGATCTTGGACAATTTGTACTGGATCTCGGACAACTTGAAAAGGATCTTGAACAGTCTTTGGACAACTCGAACGAGGTCTTGTTAAGACCGCTTCCGATCAACACTGGTCTTGACCGCAATGGCAACCACTGCAGATTGAATTGGTTGTTGATCTGACCATCATTTCTGGTAAATTTCTGAAAGATTCGAACAACTCCTCGACAAAATCCAGACCGCGAAGACATCATGGCCCGCATCGACCGTGAAGCCGCGAGATCTCCAAACTCAACAGTTTGTTGCTGAAAAGGTCATCCGCTTGCTTGGTCAGCACGAAGTCCAGGTTGGACAGGTCATCTCGGCAATACTCCTTGGCTGACTCGTAATCGCCCTTGTTGAGAAATACCTGCCAGACGTGCCTGAAAATCGAGACGACGCGGTCAGTCAAAGGTCAGCGACTCGGCCATCGACCGGTTCGAAAAGAAACGAGGATGTAACCTCACCTGGCCTCCCTCGTGACGTTGTATCTGTAGACGGCGTACTCGGAGCATGCCCAAATTGTGCCGCTGATGGGATCCTTGACCAGTTGCACCATGCTGCCGTAAGTCTGTTCTCGTAGAGAAAAAAAATGAGAAAATGCAATGAAATTCAAGAGCTACGTCGTCTTGGACAATGGACAAAGGACGGTTAGTGACCTCGGTGAAGATGTCGTCCATGATGAGTTGGTCGCTCAAGATGTCAACGCCTTTGACCCTGTTTTTAAGGATGCGTCCGGGCGGCGATGAGATGGACAGGAAGAGCAAGATGAAAAAATAGGTTAGTTTCGAAGAACTTCTAATTTTTAGTTTCGGAGCCGTTGATCAACCGATCCGAAGAACTGGGCACATTTTGGACAGTTTGAACAAGACCTCAGACATTGATGCGGGTTAATGAACATGTCTGAACAAGACGGGTTTTGGACAACTTGAAAAGGATCTTGGACAGTCTTTGGACAACTCGAACAAGATCTTCAGTAGTTTTGGACAGTTTTCGGATACTTGTTCTCGTTCATGGATAACTTTTACAAGAACTTGGACAAGATCTTTAATAGTTTTGGACATTTGTTCACGTTCATGGACAACTTTTACAAAAACTTGGAGAATTTGTACTGGATCTCGGACAATTTGGACAAATTGAAAAGGATCTTGGAAAGTCTATGGACAATTTGAACAAGATCTTCAATAGTTTCGGACAGTTTTTGGATATTTGTTCTCTTTACAAGAACTTAGACAATTTGAATCAGATCTCAGACATCTTGGAAAACTTTGAAAGGATCTGGGACAGTCTTTGGACAATTTGAACAAGATCTTGAATAGTTTTGGACAGTTTTTGGATATTTGTGCTCGTTCATGGTCGACAACTTTTACAAGAACTTGGACAATTTGGACAACTTAAAAGGGATCATGGATAGTCTTTGGACAACTTAAACAAGATCTTCAATAGTTTTTGGACGGTTTTTGGATCTTTGTTCTTGTTCATGTACAACTTTTACAAGAACTTGGACAATTTGTACTGGATATCGGACAATTTGGAGAACTTGAAAAAGGATCTTGGACAGTCTTTGGACAACTCGAACAAGATCTTCAATATTTTTGGACAGTTTATGGATATTTGTTCTCGTTCATGGACAACTTTTACAAGAACTTGGACAATTTGAACAAGATCTTCAATAGTTTTAAACAGTTTTTGGATATTTGTTCTCGTTCATGGACAACTTTTACAAGAACTGGACAATTTGTAGGCCTACTGGATCTCGGCCAATTTGGACAACTTGAAAAGGATCTTGGACCATCTTTGGACAACTCCAACAAGATGTTGAATATTTTTGGAAAGTTTTTGGATATTTGTTCTCGTTCATGGACGACAACTTTTACAAGAACTTGGACAATTTGTACTGGATCTCGGACAATTTGGACAACTTGAAAGGGATCATGGATAGTCTTTGGACAACTCGAACAAGATCTTCAATATTTTTGGACAGTTTTTGGATATTTGTTCTCTTTCATGGAAAACTTTTACAAGAACTTGGACAATTTGAACAAGATCTTCAATAGTTTTGGACAGTTTTTGGATATTTGTTCGTGTTTACGGACAACTTTTTACAAGAACTTGGACAATTTGTACTGGATCTCGGACAAATTGGAAAGGATCTTGGACAGTCTTTGGACAACTCGAACAAGACCTTCAATAGTTTTGGACAGTTTTTGGATATTTGTTCTCGTTCATGGACAACTTTTACAAGAACTTGGACAAGATCTTCAATAGTTTTGGACGGTTTTTGGATACTTGTTCTCGTTCATGGACAACTTTTTACAAGAACTTGGACAATTTGTACTGGATCTCGGACAATTTGGACAACTTGAAAGGGATCTTGGATGGTCTTTGGACAACTCGAACGAGGTCTTCAATAGTTTTTGGATATTCGTTCTCGTTTATGGACAACTTTGAAAAGAACTTGGACAATTTGGACAAGTTGAAAAGGATCTTGGACAGTCTTTGGACAACTCGAACGAGATCTTCAATAGTTTTGGACAGTTTTTGGATATTTGTTCTCGTTTACGGACAACTTTTACAAGAACTTGGACAATTTGTACTGAATCTCGGACAATTTGGACAACATGAAAAGGATCTTGGACAGTCTTTGGACAACTCGAACACGATCTTCAAAAGTTTTGGACAGTTTTTGGACGCGCGTACTCCAAGATGGCGGAACCAACAGCTCCAAACAGCAGTTACAATTTCTATTTACAACCTGTCTCGATAGAGAATGAGCACGTGGAATTCGGTGTGGACGATGGCCAAGGGATTGCTCTCCGCGTCCTTGCTTTTGGGATAGTTGACCAGCTTGTAGTCGGAGGCCACCGGGTCCAGACCGGCTTGACCGCTGTAATCCATGCCGTAGCACATGACGCCGACGCCTGCGGGAAGAAACGATGGACGGAAAAGTTACTCGAGACACGCTGGGGCGCGAAGTAAGCGCTTACTCACCGGTCATCCAAGCTAGAGATTTGGGCAACTCCCACGGCTTGGGGTAGAAGAACTGAAGATGGCTGTAAGCGAGGACGCTGGGGATGTCCTGGTAACGCGCTGAAAATGGACAAGGCATTGTAGGATAAGTCGGGAATTTTTCCACGGATTTCCTGGGAAACGTTGCTAACTTTTCCGGAAACGTTTCCCAGAAACTTTAGACGAAAATATACCTGGAAGGTCGGGATAGTTGTTGAAGACGTGGACCATGACCGGATGATCGGCGAGCGACGGAACCGTGCCCAAGAACTGGTAAAGACGTCTGATAAAACCGGAAACAATGAGACACGAAACCAAATCCCGGATTTCAAAGTAATCTTGATCAAAGATCCGATCAAATTGATCAAAGATTGGTCAAAGATCCCATCAAATTGATCAACGATTGATCAAAGATCCCATCAAATTGATCAACAATTGATCAAAGATCCCATCAAATTGATCAAAGATTGATCAAAGATCCGATCAAATTGATCAAAGAACCCATCTTTGACTAATTTGATATTGATCAAAGATCCCATCTTTGACTAATTTGATATTGATCAAAGATCCCATCAAATTGGTCAAAGATTGATCAAAGATCCGATCAAATCGATCCAACTGATCAAAGATTAATGTAAGATCCGGTCAGATTTATCAAAGATTGATGAAAGATCCTATTAGATTGATCAAAGTTCCGATCAGATTGATGAAAGATTGATCTAAGATCCGATCAGATTGATCAAAGATTTAAGAGTTTCTTACGTGGGTGTGGTGACGATCACGAAGCACTTGTTCCCAGGGAGGACGTGGTACTCCAGACCGGTGACCGAGGTCGGCTCGTCCTTGCCCAAATTGAACAACTGCGGAAAAAGAAATTGGTCGGCTTTTCAAAAAGACCCGTCCCTCGAAGGTCATCGAGGAGGAGACGAAATGTCCGCGGCCGAAGAACCGGACGTCTTACCTGCTTCCAGTACTGTTCGGGACTGCTGTTCAAGGTCAGCGATCGATCCTCGGTGGCGTTGAGCGACGTCTCGAAGATGAGGCCCTTGCTGGTCCCCACCAGGATGGCTCCGGTGGACGTCTCCGTGCCGATCTGATGGTTCCACGCCACGGCGTTGACCACGTGAGTCTGAAAACAAATGTTGGTCAGCGGGAGACTTACGGCGACAGCTTACCGGATCGGCGGACTCGTTTTTACGTACCTTCATCTTGGTGGCGGACTTGGGTCTCTTGCTCTTGCGGTTCAGGTAGAAGACGTCCACGGGCGCCTCGCCCTCCCTGGACACCACGCTGACCAGAAGGTGGTTGCCGGTCACGTCCAGGAAAATCTTGCGGATCTTGGCCTGCGGAGACTGCTCTCCGAGATATCGGGTCAGATCCGTATCTGCGAGACAAAAGCAAAAAAAAATGCGAGGGATTGAATCTCGGATCGTTGATCGGTTTTTGCGAAGCGATGTCAAGGATGAGCAACCACGGATCGATCGAGGCGGTCAACGAGACAGGGTGAAAAGCGAGAGACGGAATCTCGGATCATGGATCGGTTTCTGCAAGACGATGACGAGGATGAGCAACCACGGATGATGGAATAGTAAGGGATCATTGCGAAACAAATTGGAAAGCGAGAGATGGAATCTCGGATCGTTGATCAACTTCTGCAAGTCGATGTCGAGGATGAGCAACCACGGATCGATTGATGCAGTCATCGTGACATAGCGAAAAGCAAGAGATGGAATCTCGGATCATTGATTAGTTTCTGCGAGGCGATGTCATGGATGATCAACCACGGATCGATCGTGGCGGTCATCGAGACAGAGCGAAAATCGAGAGATGGACTCGGATCATTGATCAGTTTCTGCGAGGCTATGTACAGGATGATCAACCACGGATCGATCGTGGTCGATCATCGAAACAGAACAAAAAGCTTGAGATGGAATCTCGGATCATGGATCGGTTTCTGCACGGCGATGTCGAGGATGAGCAACCACGGATCGATCCATGCAGTCATCGAGACATAGTGAAAAGCAAGAGATGGAATCTCGGATCATTGATCAGTTTCTGCGAGGCAATGTCGAGGATGATCAACCAAGAATTGATCATGACCGATCATCGAGACAGAGCCAAAAACAAGAGATGGCCTCGGATCATGGATTGGTTTCTGCGAGGCAATGTCGAGAAACAAATTGGAAAGCGAGATTCGGAATCACGGTTCGGATCGATCGTGGCCGATCACCGGTTTTTTTGCGTGACTATGTCGAGGATGATCAACCAGGGATCGATCGTGGCGGTCATCGAGACAGAGCCAAAAGCGAGAGATGGAATCTCGGATCATTGATTAGTTTCTGCGAGGCGATGTCAAGGATGATCAACCACGAATAGATCGTAACAGTCATCGAGACAGAGCCAAAAGCGAGAGATGGAATCTTGGATCATTGATCGATTTCTGCAAGACGATGTCGAGGATGAGCAACCACGGATCGATCGATGCAGTCATCGTGACATAGCGAAAAGCAAGAGATGGAATCTCCGATCATTGATTAGTTTCTGCGATGCGATGTCAAGGATGATCAACAACGGATCAATCGTGGCGGTCATCGAGACAGAGCGAAAATCGAGACATGGAATCTCGGATCATTGATCGGTTTCTGCGAGACAATGTCAACGATGATCAACCCGGATCGATCGTAACGGTCATCGAGACAGAACGAAAAGCGAGAGACGGACTCTCGGATCGTATAAAGCCGTGCCGCGCTAGCACGCTCACCGTCCATGGGATCCTCCGGCTTTCCGATGTCCAGCCTGCGGACGCACTTGTTGGCCATGGCCAAGGCTAGCTGGTTGTTGCTGACCGCCAAGTCGATGAGGGGCGATGGCGTTCTGGAGAAAGAAAAAACGAGCACGTCGAAATGAGTACGGCTAAAGATGGCGGTCGAGTTAGGGCCAAATTTGACCTTATGACCCTTACTTGAAGTTGATCCTCCTCTTGCTGAAGATGGGCTCATTGTCCTGGACGGTCAACGGCAAGATGCGAGAGGTTTTCTAAACGATAAATGAAAAAAATGTGCAGTTGTAAGATTGACCGCTGCGAACACTGAACACTGTAGCAGGGTTAATCACCCAAAAATTTCATTTTCAACTTCCCTGACTTTTCCAGGTTTTCAAAAAAAATTTCCCCGGACCAATGACAACGTGAAAAATTGACGTATTTTCCAAAATTGACGCCGGAAAAGATATTTTTTTAAATTTACTAACGACAATTTTGAAAATTTACGTAGAAATTTGTTTAAAAATTTAAAAAAATTGCGCGAAAATTTTTTAAAATGGGAAAAATTTGGATTCGGAAAACGTTGAAAATTTGCGCTCGGAAAAAGTGGGAAATTTCGCGATTTTGTCCTCGGAAAATGTGGAAAAGTTGTACTCGGAAAACCAGGAGAGTTTTGAAAATTTGAACAAGGAAAACGTGGGAAATTTTTACTCAGAAAACGTGAAAATTTTTGGAAATTAGTACTCGGAAAACGTGGAAAATTTTGCAAATTAATACTTGGAATACCTAGACCATTTTGAAAATTTGTACATAGAAAAATGTGGAAAATTGTGTACATTTCTAAATGGAAAACGTGGCAAATTTTGCAAATCTGTACTAGGAAGAAGTGGAAAATTTTGCAAATTAATACACAGAAAACGTAGGAAATTGTGTAAATTTTACATGGAAAACGTGGAAAATAATGCTAATTTGAACTCGGAAAGCGTGGAAAATGTTGCAAATTTCTATTCGAAAAACGTGGGAAATTTTGCAAATTTGTATTAGGAAAACGTGAAAAATTTTGCAAATTTCTACTCAAAAAACGTGGGAAATTTTGCAAATTAATACTCAAAAAACGTGGGAAATTGTGTACATTTGTACATGGAAAACGTGGAAATGTTTGCAAATCTGTACTCCGAAAATGTGGAAAATTTTGCAAATTTCAACTTGGAAAAAGGCCCCTGAGAAAAACTTGTAGAAGTATTACAGGGTAGCCACTCAAATTTGATTCTTCATATCCCTGACATTTACTGACATTTTCCCTGTAATATCCCTGACATTTTTCTTGCTATTTTTCAGATTTGTTTGAAACCTGACAAATTTTTAAGAACAGTAATTTATTGATCTGGAAAATTTGTGAAAAATTTGAATTTGAGATTAAACCTTAAAGACAAGTCCTGTGAAAAATTTTAAATATTAGGTGTTAAAATATGATTTGCGGTGGTGTTTCATAGGAAAGACAATATCCCTGACATTCCCTGACATTTCAAACATATTTCACATTTTCACTGACATTTACTGACACATTTTCAAATCCCTGACATTTACTGACTTTCCAGAAAGTGGCATCCCTGTACTTTAGACTATATTAGTCTTAAAAATATAAAGCTGTCAAAATGCTACGAATTTATCGAGAATTTGTTAATAGTATTATTATTATTATTAGCATGTTTTAAGTAAATGTTTAAATTCAATTGTTTACGGATATTAATAAAAGTAAAGTTGAAAAAAATGCAGGCAAGTTTTAAACAAATTTGAAGCTGTCAAAAAGTGAATGGACCGAGCTAAGCCATTATTGAGCATATGCTCATTTGTTCTCAAGAACGAAGTTATTGCACATTTGATATTATTATTATTGTTATAAAACATTTAAAATATTTTAAGCTATCAACAAGTGAATGGACCGAGCTAAGACTTTGAGCATTTGCTCAAAGCAATGTTCACTATAGTGTTACATCCGAAACTCATTACATACCCCCCATATCCAGACACTAAGAATGACGTACTTTACGTCAAAACTGACATTTCAGTAATTTATACATTTGTATTTTGAATCATTTTTCTCCAATTTTTCATAGCTTTTGGCCAATTTTTCTGTCCAGCGAATCGATTAACGCTGGGCAAATAATCGGTTAACCACACCGTGGATCGCCTTAGGATGTCAACAGGTGGTGCCATCTTTGGAATGAAAATCGATGAAAATCTTGTTGAAACTCAATACATACACGATGTAGAAAAGAAAAATGCATCTCTAGCAAAT
Organism: Ommatoiulus sabulosus; assembly: GCA_034697705.1. Lineage (NCBI taxonomy): Eukaryota > Metazoa > Arthropoda > Diplopoda > Julida > Julidae > Ommatoiulus > Ommatoiulus sabulosus. Next base: position 11,574 of record JAQGAO010004799.1, read on the forward strand.
AGAAATACATCCTAAAGTTAAAATATATATATATGAATGTATAACCTTTAAAAAATCGACGAAAAAGCAAAGTGAATAACCATCGACCCAGCAAGAAAGCATTTGCTCAAAAACTGTCAGTCGATTTTTCGGAAATCGAATCAACGCTCGGCGTTGCATGCCGGGATTTGTCGGCCATCTTTGTTCTTCCTCTGATAAAAATAGAGTATAGAATTGAAAAAAAAATAGGGTGTCGATCTAACAAAGAATGTGAATCCTAATCGAAAAGCGAATGAAAAATTTCCTCGCTGAGATTAACTCACGTAATGAAAAAAGCTTATTGACAAGGCAGTTAAGCGCGTCTTCATCGATTTCATTCAAAGCGAGGCCTAGGTTGAAGCGCCGTTCGATCCAAGTACATGTATAAAAAGGAGGCGTATTCATCGCCCTTTTTTCGTGCTTTATCGAGTGAAAAAAACCGCGTCGATCTACGACCAACGATGCTGGAGTTATAGGCGAAAAACTGCGTTTGAATCACGGAAACTATTTAAGAATAAGTCGACCAATAGGCGAGGTATCACTTCGCAGTTTGCGTTCGTTCCATCGGGGCATGCACAGTTAAGACCTACGAAAGACGATATGCCAACTATAGATTAAAACTCCACCCTTGTGGGCATGCATGGGGTTAAGAAACGAATCTTGGAAACTGCTTAAGGATGAGGGATTCGATAAGCGAGGTGTTACTTCGCTTTTAAAGTTCGATTGGGTGCAACTAACAGCGGAGACTTATTATCGTCTATGCACGGAATTTAATGCACAGATTTAATGCCATTCTTATTTAGGAAGTTTCTATTTGCAACTAACAGTCCCGGCCCCGAATAAATTTCCTAAAAATGCAACGTTTCTAACGAATGACGTCATTAATCAAAATTATGGTGACGTCATCGGTAAAATTCTGATGATTTCGACGTCATAGTAAGCGATGACGTCATGCGTAAAAATTTTAATGCTGAGAACGTCATGTATTAAACTTCAAATGATGACGTTTTTCATTACAATTATCATTTGTTGAATTATGATGAGATCATTCATCAAAATCACCGATGACGTCATTCATCACAACCTCGGTGGCGTCGTTCATCAAAATTCAGATGACGTCATTCATTAATAATTCCGGCGTCGTCATTCATAACAATTTCGCTGATATCATTCATCAAAATGCCGATGAGTCATTTATTGAAATTCTGATTTACTTTGAATCCCCAAATGTAATTCTAAATTTTTTTTCTTAATTGTAATTGTCTAAAATTCGTTTTAACGAAACATCTCGCCCATACTTGGGAACTCGAAAATTCATTCGTTTTAGCCTCAAATACGTAATTTCCGAATTCGTCCATATTCTAGGAGTATGGACGAATTCGGAAATTGAATGAGTTCTTACTATCAAAAATTCGTATTAAACGAGTTCTTCTTAATGAGATTCCAACTTGCATAAGCATCTATAGAAACGCAGCGCGCAGGCTGCAAAAACATTCTAACGGGTGAAAAAAAATACAGTAAAATCTGTTAAGAGTGACCACCAAAAAAAATGCAATGTTGGTCACTGTACACAGGTGGTCACTATACAAAGAATGCCTGAATTAAATTAAAATGAACATGTGCACTGTACTTATACATGTAGACTGTAATACATGTATTAAAAAACCACAAAACCAAAAAAGTACAGAATTATCATGACCATGTGCATTACATACAGTATATTTATTGCCTTATTACACATGGTTTTTTTTTAGAAAAAATTATGATGTTTTCCTTGTTTTAAATGCTTTTTGGTTCTTATGATCATGTTTTCAGTGATTTTTTCGATCTGAATAACATGATTGGCTGAATTATTTGAAAGCCACTAGAGTTAAAGCAGGAAGGTGACTCATCTGTTATCTGGTCACTTTCTAAAAGGTACATTGGCAATGTAAAAATTGCAAAGAAGACAACACACACTGGTCACTGTACACAATAGACAGGTGGTCACTATATAGAGAATTTATATGAAGGAAATGTACACTAGACAAAACAAAACACTAAAAAATGGTCAACATAGACTGATAGACAGGTGGTCACTTTTCCAGGTTTTACTGTATTCCAGTTTCGGAAACTTTCATTTCCGTTCTGGAAACTGAGCTAGCCTTTGTCCGGGCTGTAATCGCGTATGAAAAGCTGGCTTAGCTACGCGTTGGCCCAGCTTTTCATACAGTGTACGTGATTCGGTCCTGCCATGTGAACGAAAATGTAGCCGTTTTTCTCGCTTTAATGGATATTTTCGTGTTAGACAAGGTAAGATACTGTTTGTCTGTTCAGTAAGATCTAAAAACATTTTCCATAATGTCTTACTATACGGTATGTATTTAAAGATCGCTAGATGGTAACAGACATTCGCGTAATACCCCAATATGATGTTGTGTGCCATGGCAATACAGATTGTATAATAAAAATGGTTTCAAAGACAACTATACTCTACCCAATTTTGCCCCGAACATTTTGAGTATGTTAATTGTTATCACGTTTGCGTCCGAAATGAGAATAATTTGCATCGCACACAGCATTACAAAAAATATGGATTGTCAGCATTTGTCGCGTGTTGTGGAGTTTTTTTTATTTACCACATGGCTTTTTTTCTTTAATGTTTTCACAAAACGGTATGGGCAGATCTACACTCGACTGCAAAAAATTCGACTCACCTGCAGGAATCGAGTTGGTTGGGTTGGTTGGTTGGTTGTGGATTTTGAACGTTGGCCTATTTCTGCACACGAGGGCTAAACACCAACGCCAGGGGATTTGCCAGCGTCACCTACCTGGGAATTTTGCCTACGAGGGGGGACTTCCACCCCCACAAGAGGGATCTTTAACGTGCAAAGATCAAACGGGATCTACACGGGACCTCGGTTTAAACTCTCATCCGAAAGAGCCGCCACTT
>JAQGAO010004800.1:0-14521 GCA_034697705.1 Ommatoiulus sabulosus
TGGGCAGATTTCTAATTTCAACATTGCATGTACGGACGTCGATTTTTTGAACGACCCACGTGGGGTGGGATTGGGTGAAAATCGCACCTTAGGACTCCCTCTTAACTTCCAAACTTGATTTTCTAGTTTTTGGTTTGGTCAAAACAGTCTTCGAGGAAATTTCTTTCGCGTGCCACAAACCAGAAAAGTTTCAAGTTTTGGGATTTTCAGTTTTGGCGAAACTTAGCTTCCGTGCCACCTAAAGTTTGTTTACTTTCTCAGGGAGGCACGCCCGTCGAAATTTAAGACAATATTCGGGCGTTTATAACTTTTGACACCCATAAAAACGCATACCTTATACAGGCCTAATTATAAACTACATGAGATTCACACGAGGTCGGTACTTAATTCGTTAAGAGGGTGATAAACCCTACAAATAACCTCCAGCAATAACTATAGAACTTACTCGCGAACTGATTCATATTCTCTTTACATTTCTCGGATTAATTTATGAACAAAATTAATACAGGACATGGAAAAACTAATACTCTGAATACAAAACACAAATTGGGCTTTGCATTTAGATACATGTATGGGTCACTTTACGTCATAAGCCGATAGACGCAGAGTGGCACATAATGCGCATTGGCTGACGTTGGGGTACTCATGTCATGTCACGCTCTTTTGTGACAGAACTGTGTTGTACCAGCGCCACCTATAGGGCGCTGTATTATTGGCAGGTGGGGAATTTAAAATGGGAAATTCACAATTGAATCCTAGTTATTTGCCTTCGTTATAACCGTATAAAAATATTCGTATAAAATGCAGCACAGCCTCCTTAAGAAAAACTCGCTTAGTCGCTTTATACGAATTTTTGATAGTACGAACTCGTTTTCAGTCCTCGCCAGGGCATGGACGAGTAAAGTTCGCTTTTCGTTTAAGACGAATTCCGAAATTACAAATTTTGTGTTAAAATGAACTTTAGATAATATATGAATAAATTGGGGAAATTTAGCACGTTCTATATTTTATTGTTTTAATTTCTTCGAAATTTCAGGAAAATTTAACGTGTGAAATTCATGCACAATTCCTAGTTGTTTTTTTCGTTGTAACCGTAGAAATTAAAGCATACGTGTTTCTAAATCCTTTAGCAGAATTCTCTAAATCTCGCTTTACACGAATATCTGATAGTACGAACTCATTTCTAGTCCCGTACGTGCTAAGGTATCGGTATGGACGAATAATGTTAATTTTTTCGTTTAAGAAGAATTCTGAATTCGGATATTACAAATTTTCGGTTAAAACGAACTGAATAAAAAGGTACGTTAACGTTAAAGAGGGGAATTCCCCAGATAAAAGTCGCAGCACCTATATACTGTACATGTACCGGTACGTTGGGTAGGATTTCATCCAAACTTCAACATAGCATAAGTTCCATTGTTGAAGTCATGTTTTGTCTGACTTGATATTACGAACTATACGGTTTAAACGAACGAATGTTGACGTCCCTTGAAATTTGTGAACGGTTCTATATAATTTCATATTTTTGAAGTCATGTTTCGTCTGACTTCTGATATTACGAACTCCGGTTTAGACGAACGAACTCCCGTAAAAATTCGTCTTAACGAGGTTCGACTATATTTAACTTTTAGCCTAAAACAACATCTTGGCAATCATTCCCATAGAACTATATGCACATCTTGTAGACCCTCTTTTAAAACTTCCTAAATGTTCCCAAATTCGTGCCATCAGTGCAACCAGATGTGGGCAAAAGCTGCGAAATCAAGGCTGACTGAGGAGGAAAAACTGCAAAATGTGCGTGGCTCAAAGATGCGTTGAATATATCTCTTACCTCAATGACAACAGCTCTTGATCGCCCACGTGAGTGATGATGCAGGTTGGTGGTCACACTGTCAATGGCAACAACCACTCCTCTTTGGCAAGCACAGCGCATCAATGAAAACCCGCCAAGATCTGGGAGGAACTGCGAACCCCCGCGACTGCCCGGACCCGAAAATTTGCAAAAAGTAAATCCTCTCCGAAAATGCCAGCCTATTTAACGTTGTAACCGGTGCGCAGAAAGATCATCTGCAACCAATGAGGAGCTACGTCGCTGATAATGACGTCATTACGCGTCGGCCGGCCTTCTTTTCCCTTGTCAATTGTCGCAGTTATCGATGACATGACTGCAGGAAAAAACTGCGAGCATGCATGGACTAGCAAATGCTAGGCATTTTTTGGGGGTGGAGGACGTGCACTGCCCTGGTCAACGTGGATTGGGTTTTAATTGTCTGGAATGAAATTTTCGATTTCCAGAACCAAGATGGCAGCCAACTGTCAACTGAACCATGGTAAAAGTGGCAACGGGCTGGGCACGAAACTGGTTAAATTTCCCGGTTTTGAGCAACCAAAGATGCAGGGAATTTCAAGAAGGTCATTCAAGAAAGTCCACGTGCACTGCTCTGCCCATATGGAAAAAATAAACATTTTTGTTATACATGTATATGGAACATAAACTGAAATTGGTCCAGTTCCATATATTCCATATATTGCAAATATATATTTTCGACCAATATATGGATAATATATTATCCATATATCCAAATAATATATATCTATATATTGGTCGAAAATATAATATACATGTATGTGCAATATATGGAATATATATGGAATTGGGCCAATTTCAGTATATGTTCCATATATAACAAACATATTTTGAAAATATATTTTTCCATATGTTATCGGTAGGTAATGCATCAAGAAATCTGGAAACCACGAAGAAATCACATTCCCAGATGTCCAAAACAGCATTTTGTCTCCAATGGGTATTAAATCCTGCATTGAAGATGCACCAATTCATCAGCATTGCCGGTCCACATTTCCAGAACTCTCCTCATCGCAAATCCTTCTTTGCATATCATCTGACCCAGGTCAATTAGAGCTAAACTTGAAACACTTTCCCCGCACTTACAAGTTCGTATTTCCAAGACGGAAAAACGATGGAGGTGATGAAAGCAAAAGACGACTCTTGCAGAGTTGGAGAGGATGGAAGGAAGGAAGGGAGGAGGGAGGGAGGGAGGGGGAGGACGTTGTAGAGGCTTAGGCAGCCGATGTGGAAACGGATTTGGGCGCGCTCTACACCAATGGGATTACGGCAGGGTCCAATGGTGGCACGGAGTTAGTTAGCTCCGGCAACGGGCCCGGGCTTTCACAATTGAGCTCAAACACGCCGCCATTCTCTAATGCTTTTACCGTTGATGGCTGCCACCGCAACCGCTGCTTTTACTCTCGGCGCCACCCTAGAGACTCGCTGCATTATTTTAATATTAATTTTTAAAGCTATACAAACACCTGAAATTTCATTACTCTTTGCGTCTGAACTGGTTAGGAGCTTCTCCTTCCCTCCGCAGCAGCTCCATATATGCTAATACCGTGTCATTACCGGGAGGAGACAAAGCGACATGGCACTAGCTGGAGAAGAGCTATGCACCCTCGACATCCACAAGATAAAAGTTTATGGACTTTTCAGATGCTCGCAATTCATGACTTATAGTCTTTATCTAGAAGTTAGCTTATCCGCAGCGCCGCCGCTCACCATTACCCTGCCCATGTATTCCGGGTTTTAACTGCTCGCGCCATGCCTTCCTCGCTGGAGCAGGCCCTCGACAATTGCCCGGCCCCTATCTTCTTGGCCAAGGCCCCCGCCATCCTATGAATAAAACACGCTGCAAATTTCTGCGCCATCCATTATGGATGCTAAGTTATGGGACAAGGAATGTGGGGCTGGTGCGCAATCGGAGCAGCCACTCCTGCAGAGCCATGGAGGAGAGCCTCTTAAACGCCCTTTCGTCTTATTTTCATAATTCCCGAAATGGCCGAACGATATGGCTAAGACGAAAACTTAGAACTGTGAATAGTTTTTGGGATTATGGTAAACTCGCGCTCATGAAGGCTGACATTGCGTTGCTGACGAATCCGAATGCGAGTGTCACGTGGTGAGCGACTTAGGCTGTGGGAGCCATACATAAAGATTTTGGAAAAAAACAAAACATTTACCCGATCTATATAGGTAGTATAAACAAAAAGTTTGGGATCTTTTTGAAATGATACGAACTTACTCAATCTTGCATAGTTTAAACACAGAGTTTGAGATATTTGTGAAATGCTCCAAAAAGTTGACATTTGATTGCAGACGAATTCGAATGCAAGCATCACGTGGTGAGCGCATCCATCAAAAAATTCACATTTGATTGCAGACGAATTCCAATGCAAATATCACTTGGTTTGCGGCTTAGGCTGTACAAAGTAGGAGCCATCCATAAAGATTTTGAACAAAAAAAAAAAACATTCACCAAATCTTAGGTATTATAAACGAGTTTGGGATCTTTTTGAAATGCTCCGAACTTACGCCCTTACGGGTATGCACAAACGTTTACCCAACCTTACATGATAGAAACACACCTTTTGAGATATTTGTGAAAAGTTGCTAAAAGTTGACATTTGATTGCAGACGAATTCAAATGCAAGTATCACGTGATGGGTGACCTAAGCTGTAGGAGCCATCCATTAAGATTTTGGGAAAAAAACCGTTTGCACAATCTAGGTGCATGCATGGTATGCACCTAGTTTGGAATTTTTTTAGAAATGCTCTGAAAGTTAACATTTGAATGCAGACGAATTCGAATGCAAATATCACGTGATGGGCGACTTAAGGGAGATCCAAAAAGATTTTGGTAAAAACGTTGACCCTTCCTAACAAAATTTCTTTCAAGCTGGGAAGATTTTAAAAGAATATCATTAACAGCCTTGGGTAAAATATTAGGACCCATGTGGAATGATTTTAAAATGGAATGATCTTAATATTTTCTCTTAATAGATTTTTATTACACTCTGTGAAAGGGTTAAAAAATTGCCATACAAAGTTTAAACAATTTTGTAGAAAATAAAATTAAAACTATGCAGATAATGTTCAACAAGGGCAACCTGAGATAGCATAAACACAATTTGAGAATCACGTGGTGACTCACTGGTGAGCAACTAAGGCCTTAGAGACAGCCAAAAAACATATGCCCAATCTTACATATTATAAAGAAAGAGTTTGGGATATTTATGAAATGCTCCAAATGTTGCCATTTGCTTGCAGACGAATTTGAATTAGCACGTGGCTAGGGATTTAGGTTGTAGGGACATAAGCCTTAATTGTCCATTGAGCTTCCTTCCCCAACATTAATGTTCGTTTATAATCCCCAAACCTTAATGAAAATACATAGTTTTCGAATTAACCCACTCAAGTCCGAATTAAAATTGAAAAATGGCATTGATAAAAATGGAATCGTCGGGCTGTCAAGGGTTGATAGCTGCATATTAATTTCATACGACCAAAGATGAAAATCAATCTCATAGATTCACAAATTCCCAACAGTATAAATTCATATTTGAGAATATTTTTTTTTAAAAATGCAACTTCCTATTGACCACAAAGTGCTGATAAAAATAGCAGCTTCGGGCAATTCCTTGATGATTTGCTAGCTACATTATCTGAAATGCTGTCACTCAGACGGAAAAATACGAAAAATTGGGAATCAGCTTTTCCTCTCATGCTGAAAATTTCGTTGCATTTCTTGTTAATTAAAAAAACAAATTAAATTAATTTAAATTTAAAATGTTGAATGGGTATGCTACAGACCGAATCAAGATTGCAGTTCATTTGCATGCATGCGAATTCAAAAGTTTACTAGATTTAACTTATTCTCTATTTAAAAAATAATAAGTGGTTAGTGTGCTACATGTACATGTAGAACAGTGATCTGAAAGTTATTCGTTGGAATCCCTTAATTTGAGGATGTCCATTTTTTGTACTTTTTCAAGATTGCCTTAAGATTAATTTCGATGAATATATAAAACATGTGAAATTAATTCGCAATATTAAATATACATGTACGTTTTTATGATAAGGATACAAACATCCATGCTTGAACATTGAGGGTGATTGTAAATATATAAGTTCGTACTACAACAGTGTTCCCCCAGAAATTTCATATTCACCTTCCCTGACTTTTCCAGGTTTTTAAACTAATTCCCCTGACCGATGACAATGTCAAAATTAACATACACCAATGTCATCCACGATTTTTCAAAATCTACACAGGACAATATTAAATATTTTTTAAAATATACTAATGACAATTTTGAAATTTTTTCAAGATTAACGTAGTACCATTTTGAACATTTTACGAAATAAGCATAATTTTATTTTGAAAATTTTACAAATTTGTATTCGAAAAATGTTGAAAGTTTTACAAATTTGTATTCGGAAAATGTGGAAAGTTTTTTAAATTTGCATTCGGAAAATGTTAAAAGTTTTACAAATTCGCTCGCGAAAAGGATGTAAAATTTGTACTCTGAAAAGGCTGAGAATTATTTAAATTCATTCTCAGATTCTGTTGAAAATGTTGAAAATTTCTCCTCGGATACTGTTAAAAATGTTTAAAAATCTCTCCTCGAAAACAGTTGAAAATTTGAGCGTGGAAATCTTGTAAATGGACCCTGAGCTAAACACATAAGAAGCATTAATTTTGAATTGTGAAAACATCAAGGCATTGAATTCCCCTAACTTTTTCGAAACAAGCCATTCTTCCCTGACTTTTCCAAAACGAGCCATTCCTCCCTGACTTTCCCAAAACGAGACATTCCTCCCTGACATTTCCAAACATTTTCAAGTTCCCCGACTTCCCCGCGTTTTCCAGATCGGGGGGCAACCCCGCATCAGAAATTCGTCTATAAAAGTGAGTTTAAAGCTTCCATATAGCCAAAGTTCAGAAAACGAGAAAATTTTAAAATCTCCAAAAAACCAACATCTCAGACATAAATCCTACCGTCTGCATCCATCATCAGCGCAGTTTAAGCCACGTGACTCGTACACGGCGCTTCTTTCCGTCCGCTTAACCGCGCCACACGAGCGAGCCCGGCTCGCGCTTAATGGAATCACGCTGCAGCATTATTTGAAAATTTTCAAAAGAAAAATATGCAGGCCAATTAATTGGTTTACGGCGAAGAAATTAAAAGAGTTGGCGGAGGATTTAAGCCGATTGTCTAAAACCTCAGTGAGACGCGTGCGGCGATAGGGGTTTGCGTATATACACAAAAGTTGCATCAGTCTCAACTTCCCGCGATCTATGGCGCTCCGTGCGGAGGAGTTGGGAGGCGCCGCGGCCAAAAGTATTACGGGGAAGACACCGAGGAGCATCTTTTCTCCTCCGTGCACGGAGTATTATGTATATGCATAATCTCCCATGATCGAAGTGGAAGGAGATTTCCATCATGTATTGCAATTCGCTAATTCCCATTGACTTTTCTGTTTTACGCCAGGCACGCTGTGATTAACGCAGCGCCGCACAATGATGAGAGATTTTTCGTGTAATAGCTAGCACATAATTAATCAGATAATTGTGCCTGCATTAGTGGAAATCGTATTAACCCTAGTAATTCTCTTCAGATCAAAAGGCCTAAAGCTTCAAAAGCTTCCGCTACGCCGCCGACAAAGCTGCGAGTAAACACGTAGGCCGTAAGGAGCTGCGCCGGGCTTTGCAGCGAGCAGAAAAGACGCCGAGTTGTGAAAAAGAGAGAAAAAAAAATGCGGACTCGTGTCCAAGTTTGCGAAGAAAAATGTCCTTTTCATGCATGCTGCGAGACAAATGCGCGGGATCCAATCCCATCTTAAATAACGAAAGCGTGAAAGCATCCTCAAATGCACAATTACGTTTCCGACGTAGGGAAAAGCTTATATGGGAACATCTATATTTTTGGAACGGCTTACTCGTGGCAAGACACGAGCCGAGAGTTTATGTATTTTATGAAATTCTAATTTTGATTTGTTAGTTCATGCGCGAGCGTGATCGCCAGTCTGCGCGGGGGCTTAAAATCTGGAAACAACTTCCCAATAAGTCGCTATTGAAAAGCAGACTAATGACAAGACGTCGAATTAGCCGAATTGTGGTTTTAATTCCGCGGAAACGAAAGGTCGGGGTGCTGGAAATAAAGCTGGGACGTCGTTGACGGACAACTTCGGAGAAAAGATGTTCAGATTTCGGGATTTAACCTATATACTTCGCGTCACGTGGAAATCCACACTGGAGGAAACAGAAAAACTTTTTGTTGCCATGCAGTTATTTCTAGATACAAACTTATGGAATCTACAGATTTTCAACATACTGGATCGTTCTGTCCATGCACGCCAGAATACATAAGAGGGAAACTTGGAGAAACTTTTTGGTTGAAACTTAAGGAAACATAAAGAAACTTTTTGTTGCCAGTTATTTCTAGAAACAAACTTACGGAAACTACAGATTTTCCACATACTGGATCGTTCTGTCCACGCCAGAATACATAAGAGAAAAACTTAGGGAAATTTTTTGTTTGAAACTTAGGGAAACACAGAGAAACGTTTTGTTGCCAGTTATTTCTAGAAACAAACTTATGGAAACTACAGATTTTCAACAAGATTTTATGTTCTTTAAATATATTCCCGTCTGAATGATGATTGCATATGTTCAGTGTTAACGATTTGAAATGTGTGGCATCAATAAAATTATCTAATAATGTTAAATGTTCATCAACATACTGGATCGTTCTGTCCACGTACGCCAGAATACATAAGAAGGAAACTTAGAGAAACCTTTTGTTTGAAACATAGGGAAACATAAGAGAAACCTTTTGTTGCCAGTTATTTCTAGAAACAAACTTACGGAAACTATAGATTTTCAACCAGATTTTAAAAACATCTTTTCAACAAGATTTTCAACATACAGGAACATTCTTTCCACGCCAGAATGCATAAAAGAAAAACTTAGGGAAATTTTTTATTTGAAACTTAGGGAAACACAGAGAAACGTTTTGTTGCCAGTTATTTCTAGAAACAAACTTATGGAATCTACAGATTTTCAACATACTGGATCATTCTGTCCACGCCAGAATGCATAAGAAGGAAACTTAGAGAAACTTTTTGTTGGAAACATAGAGAAACTTTTGTTGCCAGTTATTTCTAGAAACAAACTTATGTAAGCTACAGATTTTCAACAAGATTTTCAACATACTGGATCGTTCTGTCCACGCCAGAATTCATGGGAGGGAAACTTAGAGAAACATAGAGGAACTTTTTGTTGCCAGTTATTTCTAGAAACAAACTTATGGAAACTACAGATTTTCAACAAGATTTTCAACAAACTGAATCATTCTGTCCACGCCAGAATGCATAAGAGAAAAACTTAGAGGAACAATTTGTTTAAAACTTGGGGAAACACAGAGAAACTTTTTGTTTAAAACTTAGAGAAACACAGAGAAAATTTTTGTTGCCATTTATTTCTAGAAACAAACTTATGGAATCTACAAATTTTCAAAAACGATTTTCAACATACTGGAACATTCTGTCCACGCTAGAACACATAATAAGGAAACTTAGAGAAACTTTTTGTTTGAAACTTAGGGTAACATAGAGAAACTTTTTGTTGCCAGTTATTTCTAGAAACAAACTTATGGAATCTACAGATTTTCAAGGAAGATTTTTAACATACTGGAAAATTCTGTCCACGCCAGAATGCAACTTACAGGAGCAGCTTACTCCAGCTTGTTCGTTCTGAGATTCCCTCTAAGCTTCCCTGACTAGCGACAAAATTGACATATGCCGATGTTATCCGCGATTTTAAAAATCGTGTTTTGCATCGATTTTTGCAAAATGTGAAACATTTTCAAAATTAACGTAGGAAAAATTAGAAAAATTAGCGTGAACATTTTTTTTTTTGAAAATTTTACAAATTTGTAGTCGAAAAATGCAAAAGTTTATGAAAATCTGTACTCTGAAAATGTTGAGAATTTTTCCAATTTGTCCTCAGAATCTGTTGCAAATTTGTCCACGGACACTGTCGAAAATTTTGCAAATTTGTCCTCGAAAACTGTTGAAAATTTTGCAAATTTCTACTAAAATTTTTTTTAAACGTTTGAAAATGAGCTCTGAGCCAACCACATAAAGCATTAATTTTGAATTGAGACAACATGAATACCTTGAATTTCCCTGACTTTTCCAGTCATTTTCAAGTTCTGTGACATTTCCAGGATTTAAAGGCCTGGAGGAACCCTGTAGTTTCTAGAGAGACAGTATATAGGCCTTACCAACGAGCAATTTATATCTCGAAACACTTGTTTCCATATATATTGTTGCTGGATATTTCCTCGTGTTGGGAAAAATTTCCAGAATAGAAAACGAACCTATTCTGAGCAATTTATCTCTGTAAATAAACTGACAGTTTTACAATCATGCACAAAAGCTTATTTCTGTTGGATAGTCAATCAGGAAAGACATACATGTACGTCATAAGATAGAATAAGCAGTGCTGTCAAGTCACTTAACCCACAGTAGGCTACCCTTTAAAACAGTGCTTGCAGCCTGTCATATACTATAGGGATATATTCAGAAAAATATCGCTCCATATGTGTGCAGCAACTGCAGGAACTGTTTCAGTTGAAATAACTTTCCTGCAATTTCTTGCAATTTATTTCTGGATATAACTTTCATCGGGTGTGATAACATTGATACACATCATGCATAGAACTCTTGCACGTGCAGTATCTCACAGAAACAGAAATGTTTAATCTTGTTGCTAAATTCCCTTTGATCTTTACCGCTTTTTATGAAAACAGGAAACTTAGGAGAACTTTTGCTTCTGTTGCCACACGAGGAAATTTATACGTCAAAATAAATTGCAGGTTATTTCAAATGAAAAAATGTCCTGTTGCCTCATGCATGGAGCAATACATAACAGAATATATCTCTGCAATATATGGCCACACTGCTTAAAAGGAAATTATGGGTGAACGAAATTGACAACACTGCTGACGTTATTGTTATTTCCTGATTTCCTAGCTTTAAAAAGTTGCTCAGAATAGGACAATTTTCTATTCTGGATATATTTCCCAATACACGGGGAAATACCAAAAAAAAATATTTCTAGAAACATTTTTCGGGATGCAAATGTCTCGCGTGAAATAAGATAAAGTAAAAAACAAGTCCAGAAAAGAAAAGCTATTGAAAAACGCTCATAAATTTCAATCTTTAACTGGGATGCTCGGAGAGAAGCTTTACGAATCGTACTTAAATCGACAGTCGGGAAATCACGTGGGCATAATCTACACGCCAATTTATTTAACAAAATATTCACTCAAGATGATCGCTAATTTAAAACCAATAAAAGCATTACTTTTGCACATGTGATTTTACGCCTTCCAAAGTAAAATTCGTAAAAACTTCTGTCCGAGTTCACCTAATAACAAATTACAATAAACCTGCTAGTTTACAAGCAAATTTCTAGGCCTTTAAATGTCTTTTTGCAAAATATGAAATTTTTCAGAAAAAGTCAAGTTCAGAAAAAGATAAAGCTGAGCACTTTCGTATTATAAATTTCCCATTCATTAATTAGCAACTAATTTAAAACTCATTTTAATTTCAAAAAAGCACCATCTAGTGAGCAATACAAACAAAACGTAAAAAACAAGTTTTTTTTATTTGTGACGCGTGAATTTTAAATTAACGCGTGAGAATTTTTGTAAAAAATGAAAAAAATTATATTTTTGTATTTTATATCAATAAAACAAAACAGCGAAAATATTTAATTTTACAGAGTTTCCCCAGAAATTTCATATTCAACTTCCTGACTCTTCCCTGTTTTTAAACAAATTTTCCTGACTGGCCACAAAATTGACACATGCCGATGTTATCCACGATTTTTCAAACCGTGATTTGCATCAATTTTTGCAAAATATTTTAATCTTAATTTTGAAAAATTTTCAAAGTAAACTTAGGAAAATATTGAAAAATTAGCAGGAACAAATTTGGAAAATTTTAAAAATTTGTATGCGGAAATAGTTGAAAGGTTTGAATATTTTACTCTGAAAATGTTGAGAATTTTGCAAATTTGCCTCGGAAACTGTCGAAAATTATGCAAATTTATCCTCGAAAACTTGAAAATTTTGCAAATTTGTATTGAAATTTTTAAAAAGTTTGCAAATGGGCTCTGAGCTAACCACATAGAAGCTTAAATGTAGCATTATGACAACATAAATACGTTGACTTTTCCTGATGTTTTTTCAAAATAGGTCATTCTTCCATCACCTCTCCAATCATTTTCAAATTCCCTGATTTTTCCTGGTTCTCTAGATTTTCCATATCTGGGGGATCCCTGTTGATGTCTAAAATTAACTTCAAAAAATTTCTCTATATGTAGGATGGACCATTATCATTTAACTAATTTTTGCATTACATCCCCACATTATTTCACCAACAACTTTCCAAAATATCCCAGGAAACTCCTAAATTGTCCACATCAAACAATTATATACTCTATTGCTCTATTACTCGATGGAACGTCCCTGCATTTCCAATGACGAGAACTTTTAGGCCTACTATAATCTGACATTTCGTTTCCATCAATTTCTTTTTCCGATCAACTTACCAACCATCGGACATGCACTAACCTAAATCCAACAGCGTCAAAACCGTCAACAAGTAGCAGGTAAACACAATCTTTCTGAAGATCTCTTTAGCTGATCTGACAATTTCTCTGTACTTGACAATCATTGCAATCACCCACAGTCATACTGCGTTCAATAAGTTAATTTCCATGCATCAACAGTCACAAGTGCAGCTCATTACAGTCAACTAGCAGATCATTCTCCGGACAAGGGTCAATCCGTACAAGAGTTTTCTCGAGTGAAAAACGTCACAATTAGCCAGCAACGCCACTGGTGTAGGCAAGTCCGATACGCTGGCCAACCCTCCACTCCGAGGTCATGAAGCAAAGGTTAACAGTTCCAAAGGGACGTGCAAATTTCAATTATATAACGCACAAATGAAGGGCAGCAATCGTGTTAATTAATACAATGGCATGGCCGCTGGTCAGCTCGCCTCCACGAGATAAAACGCCCCCAGAAAGCATCTTTTTTAATGTTCGGAGCACATTAGGCCCATGCGATGGGCATGTATTCGTACCGTGCACCATTTGAGCAGCTGATATCCAGCGTTGGCAGCCACCAGGGGTGAGCACGAGCGAAACTGCGAGAGAGAAAAGCCAGAAGTGCGAGGGAGAAGAGGGAGCCAGAGATATGGTCACCCAAACGCACAATCGCACTTCACTCGCCTTATCAGCACATAAAAATATTTCGGGGAACCACTGAAGTACGTCATTAAAGTTTCATAAACTCCCTGCAGGACGATCGTTTGTGTGTAAAATCGCACAAATTGCCATTCAAAACCAATTTTTCTCGATAAAATCCTCAGTGGGACCTTCTATCAAACGGTGCAGGCAGCCAGATATGCAAACGGCCTTTAGAGATGCCTGGCGATTAACACGCCAGCAAAGGCAGTGGGCCCAAGGAGCATTAAGCTCAAGCGTTATCCCCGTAGCTATACAAGCTAAGGCTCGTGCATATGCATGAAAGGGGGGCGCATTTAGCTTGATTAATATTTAATAGTCCAAATAGCGATTTACCGTGGTGAGCCTGGCGGGGGTTAACTAATTTAACTGCGCCGTGCCGCTGAGTTGCATTTGCATGCGGAAATTGAAAGAAAGACGACAACGTGCATGGTGCAAAACTTTAAAAAAAATAATTAAAGTATATAAGGATTCGGATAATTCTTTTGCGTTGTTTTTATATCATGGTTGTGAGGCAAGACGGTAATTCCCACGAATTTTTTATCATTTTTTGTCCGACATGCAACAAACGGTAGTTTTAAGAAAAGTTTTTTTTAAAAAAGTCTATAGCTGTGAAAAGAAACTGTACGAAAATCAAAACTTGCGCAATTGTCAAAAGTCGTGCTGATTAGTGATTTTTAGCACGGTGACTTTGTCCAAAATGCTACAAACGGTACTTAAAAGTTACTTAAAAGGTTAATGTACTTTAAGTAAAAAAAAGTCGTGATGTGGGAAGAAACTGCACGAAATCGAAGCTTGAGCAATTGTCAAAAGTCGTGCTGATTAGTGATTTTTAGCACGGTGCATGACTTTGTCCAACATGCTGCAAACGGTACTTAAAAGGTACTTTAAGTAAAAAAAATCGTGATATGTTGTAAAGAAAATACACTTTATAAGGTAACTATCTCAATGCAATGCCATTTCAATATATACTGTATATCCAGCAATTTGCATTTAAAAAAGCATTTTCAACAATTCAATATGGAAAAATGCATTTTTAAAAATATTATAAAAATTGCATTAGCAAATGTTTTGATCATGTGTTATGCAATTATACGTACAGTATAAAACCGCACTACAAAAACACATTTTGTTTAATACATTTACAAATAAGAATATATTTCAAAATATATACTATACCAGGGAATCTTAACCTTTTCATCATCATGGACCACTTGCAATATTTAAACAATCTGACGGACCCCTTACAAACTTAAGTGTAGAGCAGGTTTATTATACAGGGTTCCCCCAGAAATTTCATATTCAACTTCCCTGACTTTTCCCTGACTTTTCCAGGTTTG
>JAQGAO010004801.1:0-14516 GCA_034697705.1 Ommatoiulus sabulosus
CATAGTCGAGTGGCATTAGCAAGAATTAGCTTCACTCGAGTTTTTTATGCTATAAATTCATTTTGCATTATAAATTGTTAAAAAGGTCCGTTTCTCAGATTCGCCTGGTACACCTAGCATAGAAACTATGTACATCCCGGGCAAAGCCGGGCCGGCCAGCTAGTTATAAATATAACAATTGGAAAACTCATTTTTCGTAAAATTTCGCGCAATTTTGTCAAATTTGGTGAAATTTCGGCAAAGATAACAATTGGAAAACTGATTTTTCGTGAAATTTCGTCAAATTTGGCGAAATTTCGGCAAAGATAACAATTGGAAAAAACTGATTTTCCGTGAATTTAGCTTAAGATTTTAATGGAAAATATTGCATTAATAGAATATAATGCAAAATGATGGAATATAAATTTAGCATAAGATTTTAAGGGAAAATTTGGCAGAACTTCGATTTACTCGGGAGAGGAAATTTGGTAAAATTTCGTGAAATTTTCGTTGGGGAAAATCGATTTTTCCTTCGCTTGAGCGCTGTTGCGGTTGCTAGGCAACCGTAGATTGTTTACGCGATGGCGGACGAAGGCTTCACCGAAAAATACGCTTTCGCCATGGAAAACTTAAAAGCCAGAAACGAAAAACTAA
The DNA here is from genome assembly GCA_034697705.1 of Ommatoiulus sabulosus. Taxonomy (NCBI): domain Eukaryota; kingdom Metazoa; phylum Arthropoda; class Diplopoda; order Julida; family Julidae; genus Ommatoiulus; species Ommatoiulus sabulosus. The sequence continues at coordinate 634 of JAQGAO010004801.1, forward strand.
ACAGCATCGGTAAGTTTTTATTAGCGCTACTCGCATTATAATTTACGAACTTGGCTGCAAATCACCGTAACCACACTGGTTTACGGCCCTGTAAAGTGTTGCGCGAATCAGATTCTTCATTCTGATTGGCTGAGCCATTTACGGTTAAGGGGGAAATCAGCCGAACAAAAAGGCATTTGACGAAATAATAGGGGAACTCAAGAATGATGTTCCACACCAGCAGTTTTGGCAGTAACTAAGTGTTTTGAGCTGCTTTGCTCAACCTGCGTTATTATCATCGTATGACAAGAAATGCCTAGTGCGCATGCGCCACCAGGCGGAGCTTGTTCTACGTTTACGTTTACAACTACGTGAATCTACATCATTTCCCGTTTATCGCTAATATACAGTAATGTAAAAACGTCTCCAAAATGCGCATTAATAGTAAGAAAAGTGGAACTCGGTACGTACCGTGCATTGTTGGCACCCGGCAAAAGGAGAAACTGAAAAAAATATCGAGTTGAAACAAAGTCAAATAAAATTGGCAAATTTTTGAAAATAAATTAGCGAATTGAAGAAATAAATGACAAATTTCTGAGGAAAAAAAATGATCAAATTAAAAAAAAAAGCAATCGCAAATTATAATATAAAATTTTCAAGTTTTTGGAAGAAAAAAAACGTTTTAAATAAAATTATCAATTTTTTTAAAAATAAATTATCAAATTGATAAAAAATTACAAATTTTTGGAAAAAAAAAATATGCGCAAATTGAAAAAAAAAATGACAACTTTTTGAATAAGAAAATCGCAAAATTATAAGATGTTCAAATTTTTGAAAAAAAAAAGGAAAAACGTATATTTTTGAAACAAAAATCGTAAAATTTTCAAAAAATAGCAAATTTAAAAAACAATCGTAAACTTTTGAAAATGAAACTTTTTTAAAAAAAATTAGCAAACTGAAAAAAAAAATTGCGCAAATTTAAAAAAACATTCGCAAATGGGGAAAAAAAATCACACTTTTTGAATGAGAAAATCGCAAAATTATATATAAAATGTTCACACTTTTGAAAAAGAAAATTGCAAAATTAAAAACAAAATAATCGCACGTTCGAAAAAATTAGCAGACGAGTGACAATAGATCTGGCCCACTTTCGTCGTTAATATTACCTAAACGAAATCAAATTTAATTTAGTAGGCGATGTTCAGGAGAGTATTTTCGTGAATTTCTTAAAAAAAAAAGTTCAGTCGCTTCGATCGTCGTTAATTGTGCCAATTTGCAGACGTTCCATCCGTGCTGGACGTGCTTTCAAAGGCTGAAAAGGAGAAATGGGAGAGCCAAGTGGAGGACTGCGTCCAATTCTGTCAGAGAAACCTGGAGAAGATCCTCGGTCACCATGGCAACGCCGTGCTAAATTTGAGCGAAACTTCGGTGAGGAAAATGGCCCGCTTGTTCCATCACAATGACGCCGACGTGCTGAAAGATAAAAAAGATCGGATTAAAAGGTTGATCAATTTTTAAATTATTATTTATGATAATGCAAATTCTTTTCAAATCTTGCAATTTTTTGGCATAAAATCGAGTATTTTCCATAAAATATCTATTTCATTTTAATCATAAAACTTAATTTTTTCACGATGCTGCTTTTTTAAATTATAGTTTTTGATTGTTTTGAAATGAACTTCGGGAAAAATTATAAACGAGAAACATCCTAATTAAATTGGGAAGTTTGGATTTCGGTTGAATAATTGGTATATTTTTTTGTGGAATAATTTGGAAAACTGGGACGTGTTTTAAAAATTGAGTGTTACTTTTTAAAAAATTGTGGTATTTTTTGGATCTCGTTTTTGAAAAATGGGCATGTTTTTTTTTAGAAATTGGTATTTTTTTTTTTTTGGAATAATTTGGATGATCTTGAAAAACTGGGTTGTGTTTTGAGGAATTGAAAATATCTTATAAATTGGGATTTTATGTTGGAAATTACCGTAGGATCTTTTTTGGAAAATTGGAATTTCTTATTAAATTAGGATCTTTTTTGAAAAATTACGATTTCTTATTAAATTAGGATATTTTTTGGAAAACCATAATTTATTGCGGGAAATTAGGATCTTTTTTGGAAAACCAGGTGTTTGATTTTAAAACTAGGATTTTTTTAAAGGGACCTCTTTTAACAAGTGATGAACATCCTATGATTGCATTGGCTTCAATGATCTCAGTTTGAGTCGAGTTAAGCTTTCACCTTTTTATTTGGTATGAAATTTCAGCAAAATCTTTCGCTACCTAATCGAGCGTCTTCTGCAACCGGGGACGAATCCCGGGCTCGGCTGTCCAGAAAGTGCGGAACAAATATTTTCTTGCAAAATCTGCCAGAAAATTCTGACTCCCCAAACAGCGTTTAAAATCAAATGCAATACGGGACATTTCGTCATTGGAAAATACGGAGTTTTGGTGCCGCGCCATCTCAGGTTAGGATGTTTTGAAATTGGTCCATAGGACTAAACTTGTGGTAAATAAATGTACCAATTTAGTTGAAAAACTACAAAACCTTTTGAGAAACAAAAAAACCGAGTAGGAATAAACTAGCCCAAGGCATGGTTCCCCATAAATGTCATATTAAACTTCCCTGACTTTTCCATGTTTCAAAACAAATTTCCCAGACCGTCGACAAAATTGACATACTGTATGCCAATGTTATCCACGATTTCGCAAAATCTACATAGGACAACTTGCAAAATATTTCCAAATTTACTAATTAACGTAATTCTATAATTAACGTGACGATTTTCTGAAATTGTTACAAATTTGTATAAGACAAATGTTGAAAGTTTTGCAAATTTGTACTCTGAAAAGGTTTTAATTTTTCAAATTTGTCTTCAGAATCAGTTGAAAATTTTGCACATTTGTGCTGGAAAAGGTTGGAAATGTTGCAAATTTGTGCTACGAGAAGTTTGAGCATTTTGAAAATTTATTCTCGGAAACTGTTGAAAATGTTAAAAAAATGTACTCGAAAACAGTTGAAAATTTTGCAAATTTCTGCTAAGAAAACGTGAAACATGTTGCAAATTTGTATTCGGAAAATGTGTAAATTTGTGTAAATTTGTCCTCAGAATCTGTTGAAAATGTTGCACATTTATGCTGGAAAAGGTTGGAAATGTTATAAATTTTTACTAAGAAAAGTTTGAGCATTTTGCAAATTTGTTCTCAGAAACTGTTGGAAATATTGCAAATTCGGCCTCGGAAACCGTTAAAAATTTTGCAAATTTATCCTCCGGATAGGTTAAAAAAAATTGTAACATGTCTTCGAAAAAAGTTCAAAATTTTACGAGTGTTTCGAAGAAAATGTGTCTCCTGAAAACTGAAAATCTTCCAAATGTGTCCTCGGTAAATTTTAATAATCTTGCAATTTTGTCCCCGGGAACTGTTGAAAATTTTGCGAATTTGTACTGGGAGCTCGCTTTTTGAGCCAACTTTTAAACTCCTTTTTCTACCTCTTGGAATGGTTTTATGTCATTTTCAATACCAAAATTCGGGGAACGAACTCTTTCAAACGCTCTAGAAATTTAAAAATAAAAATATTGTTCGTTAACACCAGAGCTTATTGGTAAAATGCTCACATCTCAACATGATTTATGTTTCTGGCTTCAAATTTCTCCAGGGACGAAAACTGGAACATCAACAAATACCTTCAAGACATCTACTTCCAGTGCCGTTCGTGGCGCAGGGTCTACTGGGTCCTGTGGGGCCAGGTCCACTTTTTGGAGTGCGAGAAATGCAAAGAGACAGTGGCGTGCAGCCAGATAGGACAGTGTCCTTACCATCCGGACGCGGCGCAGTATCCGTACGACTCGGACAGAAACGCCACCATGCCCATCGGTCTTTACCCTTGCTGCGTGAAACCAGCATGCAGATTCGATCCCTGGGAAAAACTGAACAAGGAAAGTCATTGTTTAAAAGTTTAACCTCATTAAGAAGAACTAGCTTAATACGAATTTCTGCTAGTACGATCACATTTCCAGTCCCCGTCCTAGTCCTAAGAGATGGACGAATAATGTTAAATTCTTCGTTTACGACCAATTTCGAATTCGGATATTACGCATTTTCCCGAGCATTCGCGCAATGTTCCGTTAAAACGAACTTTAAACGATGTGAAAATAGGTGCGTTACACCGGGGAATTGCCCGATATACGTTGCAGCATCTTCTCATTCGTATACGTGGCGTAGGATTTCATCCAAATTTCGATGAAACGTAGTTCTTATCCTTGAAGACACGTTTTGTCTGACTTCTGATAATACGAACTACAGCTAAAACGAACAAATTTTAATGTCCCTTGAGATTCGTCTTAGCGAGGTTCGATAGTGGACTCCTTATGAAATGTTATCGTAATTGTCTGAAAAAATTTCGGAAAGATTTTCGATGATTACATTTTGAATTCGTCTCAAAATTAGTTTCAAATTTGACTAAAAGTTGTCAACGTTCAGTAAATTACACAGGGTTCCCCCAGAAATTTCATTTTCAACTTCCCTGGCTTTCCCTGACTTTTCCAGGTTTTAAAAAAATGTCCCTGACCAATGACAACGAGAAAAATTGACACTGGAAAATATTTTTTTAAATTTACTAACGACAATTGTGAAAATATGTTTTAAAAATTTAAAAGTATTGCATGAAAATTTTTTAAAATGAGAAAATTTTGTTTTTGGAAAATGTTGAAACTTTTTGCTCGGAAAAAGTGGGAAATTTTGCAATTTTGTCCGAGGAAAATGTGCAAAATTTGTACTCAAAAAACCTAGAGAATTTTGAAAATTTGAACATGGAAAACGGGTACAATTTTGCTAATTTGTACTCGGAAAACGTGGAAAATTTTGCAAATTTGCACTCCGAAAATATGGAACATTTTCCAAATTTATAGTCGGAAAACGTGGAAAATTTACCAAATTTATACTCGGAAAAATGGGCCCCGAGGCTAACCTTGTAGAAGTATTAATTTTGGATCGCCATGACTGCGTTTAATTTCCCTGCCTTTTTCAAAATAAACCATTCTTCCCAGACTTTTCCAGGTCTGGGGGAACCCTGATTATACATACATGTAGTACCTAATCTACGAGAGATGTTCATGAAATTTCCGCATTAATTTTTTTTAAATGTAGTACGGCTTTATGGATTTTAATGAAATTTGGTAAATAAATGCACGTCAACGTCATCTATTATTAAAAAAAATGTCCATTTTGTTGGGTACATTTTAGTAGCGAGTGTATTTCCCTCGCCCTAAAAACGTTTAAGCCTCGGACATGACTCTGAGCTTTAAACGCGTGACGCATTTTTGCTCCTGAAATGCCTTCGGAAATGATGGAAGAATTTTTCCAACAAATTTCATTAAAATCCATACAGACGGGTTTTTTTTATTTTAAATAATTGCGGAAACTATGAACACCCTTCGTAAGTTTAAAAACAGCTCTTTGAGAATACGAGAAAAACTGATGGAATATTCATTCGAAACCATTTCTGTTAAAAATCTTACAGGGATGCAAGATGAGAGAACACGTGATCAATCCGAAGGATCCGATACTACGCGGAGTTTATCAGGACTTGCTGCAACACAGGGAGCTGATTTGCCACAAAATAGAAGCAGAATGGCGAGTGACTCGACTGACTCCCTATCGGTCGTGGCACCAATTTCCAATTAATTACTTAGCGGTCAATTTCTCAAACACATTTGGGCATCCAAATAAATATTTTATGCATTGGAAATTTTGAAGCAATTAACATAAAACCTGTGCAATTTTTAAATGAAGTTTTTAATTAATTTACAATTGGGAATTTAAGAAATATAGTTTTTAATTAATTCAGAAATCAAGTTTTCGATTAATTCGGAAATTCAAATTTCGTTAAATTCGGAAATCAAGTTTTTGGTTAATTCGGGAATCAAGTTTCCGATTAATTCGGGAAACTAAGTTTCCGATCAATTCGGGAAACATAGTTTGCGATCAATTGGGAAACCAAGTTTCGATCAATTGGGAAATCAAGTTTCCGATCAATTCGGAAATCCAGTTTTCGATTAATTCGGAAATTAAGTTTTCGATTAATTCCGAAATTAAGTTTTCAATTAATTTAAAAATATAAAATTCAAGAATTGCCTCGAAAATACTTAATTTTACCGCCCACTCCATTTTCCACGCAGCAGTACAGGCGTATCCGGAGAAGACTGTCCCAAGGAGCCTCCTTTTGGCGAACCCGAGGACATTCCAGGCTCTAGCAACTCCGCGAACGCGGCTCCGGAGTCCAGTCTCCAGGACGAAGAAACGAGCGCGGCATCCGGCGACCCTTTGACTTCGGCAGGGAGTGATTCCGGCGACGAGAGCAGCGAGTCCGGTCCCACCTCGGGGGGCAAAGACACGGACGACGACTTGGACATCGGCTTGGAAAGATGCGAGTCGGATCCTTCGGCGAAGCACAAGAAGAAAGCGGATGTGAAAACGTGAGCTGGAATCTCGGACGAAAATTCTCTACAAAAACAAAAATTAGATCACATTTCATTCCCGAAATAGTTTCGTTCCAACCGTGGTGTGGGACATCGCCCGCTCCAGACGACACAACCACGACATCCTGAGGGAACACGAACAGCAGCGATTTCAAGAAATAATCAACCGGATCTCGCGGATGTCCGACTCGGAACCAGTCCGAGAAGATTCGGACAGAAAATCGGACAGAGAGGCCACGAGACCGGCTTTGGTAAGGAAAATCTCCGGTTTTCGACGCTAGTTTACTAATTTCTAAATCATGGTCTCGTAACTCACCAATTTCAGTTTCATCATCAGCAGCAGCAACAACAGCAACATTCACCAGCGGGTGGAATTTACTCCCGGATCGAAACAGAATGGAGATCCGTCTACGGGCCGACTCCCGTGCCATTTTTCGCCAAACGGGCGAGCGTCTTGGCCGTAGCGAAATTCAAGAGGAGCAGGAAAGGCGGCAGAAACTCACCAGTTTTGAAGGAGTGAGACGCGGGACTCACTCCCATATTACTCATGTCCCATTTTCCTAGCCACCACTACTAATACCGACGGAACAATTTTTAATCTGACAGAATTCCCCGAGAAATTTCTTTTTCAACTTCCCCGACTTTTACAGGGTTTTTAAACAAATTTCCCCAACCAATGACGATGTCAAAATTGAAATATAGGCCAATGTTATCCACAATTTTGGATAATTCACACGGGACGATATTCAATATTTTGAAAAAGTTACTAAAGACCGCTTTGAACATTTTAAAAATTATCAAAGAAAAATGTTACAAAATTTGTATGAAATTTTTTTGAAAGTTTCACAAATTAGTATTCGGAAAATGTAGAAAATTTTGGAAATTTGACCTCGGAACCTGTTGAAAATTTTGCAAATTTCTTCTCGGAAACCCGTGAAAACTTGGCAAATCTGCACTTGAAAGCAGTTGAAAATTTTGCAAATTTGTGCTGGAAATCTTTCCAATTTAAATTACGCAAAATTTTGCAAATTTGTACTGGGAAAACGTGGACAATTTTGCAAGTTTGTTTTTGGAAGATATCAAAAATTGCGCAAATTTGTCCTCGGGAGCTGTTGAAAATTTTAAAAATTTGTCCACCGAAATTGGTGAAAATTTTGCAAATTTGTCCTCTGAAATTAGTGAAAATTTTGCAAATTTGTCTTCTGAAATTGGGGAAAATTTTGCAAATTTGTCCTCTGAAATTTGTGAAAATTCATACTGGGAAAATTTAAACAATTGTGCAAATAGGCCCAGGGCTAACAACATGAAAACATTAAGTTTGAGCTGCAACAACATTAATACGTTGAATTTCCCTGACATTTCCAGGCATTTTCAGGCTTTCCACGTCTGGGGGAACCCTGTAAATACTCTATATAACAAAAAAGACGTTTTGGTAACAGCATTCTAAAAAAATTTCTACCAGTAATTGGCCACGCTTTCAAAACTTAACAATTTCCGAATGAAATTTCTCGTACAAAACCTTTCGAGAAACGCTGCTTTTTCTCTTCACGAAGTTTTTTAGGATGAAATTTTTTCCCAACATTTCGGTGCTTCCGAATTTCCACACCCACCGAATTTTCGTTGAAAACACGAATAATTTGTTTTATGGCAAACCAGAGAAAATTTCATCGAGCGAGTTTCATCGCGAGTTAATTGGTGCAACGCAAACATCTAACCAGAAGGTTAACCTGGAGTCAAATTTTAACCCAAGGTTAGTAAACCTCAGATTTTTAACCTCAGTTGGTGCAACCGGCCCTTAAAGATTAAAACTGGAATAAAGTACGTTTGAAAACTTTAAATAAATAGAAAAGTTATTCGGCCGCTAATTTATTTACAACATAATTCGCTCGTCTGGGAATATACAAAATAAGTTTATAAAAATCGATGAAATGGCAAGTTTTTTGCGCAATTATAATTACATCGCGGTTACTCCGGGAACAGTCGGCGGGCGTCCAGGAAATATTTCCCTTTGCGAGAGATTCTCGTTCCGAGAGAATTCCTGCGGATACAAATTAAGGAACTCGTGAAGCGTAAGTTGAAAATACAACGCTAAATAACAAACTGCTTCAGTATTACTTACGCTTTCAGCTGCGGCATATTCCGAATGGATTGGCCAGAATTTCCAGCGCCACTTTCAGGATTTTAAAAACTATCCAGAGCCCACATTTTTCGACGAGTTGCACGCACTCGGCTTTGCGGTTTAATTTTATAAAATGTTACGATTAATACGGAATTTACTTAATGGCAATTTTGAAGTTTTCTCGAAATAAGCAAAACATTTTTTTTTAATTTTTACAAATTTGTATTCGGAAAACATTGAACGTTTCGCAAATTTGTACGCTGAAATGGTTGAGAATTTTGCAAATCTGGACTCGAAAACTGTTGAAAATTTTAGAAATCTGTTCTCGAAAAGTGTTGAAAATGTTAGAAATTTGTCCTAGGAAACTGTTGAGAATTTTAGAAATTGGTCCTGGCAAACTGTTGACAAATCTATCCAAAATTTGTATTCGGAAAACGATGAACGTTTTGCAAATTTGTACGCTGAAAAAATTTAAAATTTTGCAAACCTGGACTCGAAAACTGTTGAAAATTTCCCAAATCTATAACTCGAAAACTGTTGAAAATGTTAGAAACTTGTCCTAGGAAACTGCAGAAAATTTTAGAAATTTGTCCTCGGAAACTGTTGACAAGTCTAAAAAATTTGTATCGCGAAAACTGTTCAAAATTTCACAAAAACGTTGAGAATTTTGTAAATCTGAGCTCTGAAAACGTGGAACATTTTTGCTAATTTGTCCTCGAAAACTGTTGAAAATTTTGCAAATTGGTACTAGGAAAATTTGAAAAAGTTTGCAAATGGGCCCCGAGCTAACCACGTAAAAGCATTACTTTTGGATTGTGAACCCATTAAAACCTTGAATTTCCAAGACTTTTTAAAAATAATTCATTCTCTCCTAACTTTTCCAAACATTTTTAAGTTCTCTGACTTTTACAGGTTTTCCAGGTCTAGGGGAACCTCATTTTCCAACATTTGTGAAAGAGGATGACCGAAGTGATTATAGCAAAAAAAAATTAAAAAAATCAGGCATCAATTTTTCTAAACATTTCTTTGAATATCTCAAAATTTTTTTGCTAAGTTTGGAGGACAACTCAAACTTAAAAGTAAATCATTAAATGAGTTTTTGCCATTTTTTGACAATTGCTTGTAATTTTCTCGCAATTGCTCGTAAAATTCATTGCTTTTTTTTCCCCATTTTTCTTACTTTTCAAAAACTCAATCATCCAGACAGGACTTCCAGTATCTACATTTTCAAACAGCCATTTCAGAATGTCCGAAAAGCTGTTTGCGTGCAAATCCAAAACGCACAATTTTTGGGCATTTTTGGTGAAAAATCCACGGGCTCGTTATTCTTCCAATCCAAATCTTTGGCATTCTCGCAGCAGCCAATTGCAATTTTCTACTGGTCCACGATCCTCCGCAAATTGGAGTATTTCCAATTGGAGTTACAGACGCGGCAGTCGGACCAGACGACCGCCCCAGCCAGACACCGTCCATACCAGCCATCAGTCACCGCCAGGCGCTATTCGGGCGGAAACACGCGCCGATGGATCAGCAGCGATTGAGTCGACTACATCTCGGTGAGATGCGAAACCATATCGCCGCCCGATCCTCCGGCATCCATCACGTTGGAGAGGGCCAGCAGCACGTTCTGGCCGCTGACGACCATGGCGCACATGGAGCCCGGCTCCTGCGTCGAATCTCCGCACACCGAGGAATCGTCCAGCATCAGGTCGCTCTGCAAGGTGCCGAAATCGGCGTACGTCCGCTGATGGTTCCCTCCCGCCGACAAGTGGTCAACGTCCCCCACGCCCGACATTTCCTGGTGCGCGTTTTGGGCGCCGTAGGAGTTCATTGGATCGTCCAGCGCGATGCTGAGGCGCAACTCGCACAGCTGGTTCGAAGACAACGACTGGCTCTCCGAATCGCCGTTCTGCTCGTTGACCGCTCCTTCGGCAGGCATTTCAACTTCCAAGATCACCAGTTTCTTCTGCGAATCGTCCTGATCTTCGGTCTGCGCCTCCTCTTCGGGAACTGGCATCGGCGGCGGCTGCGGCACGCTCTTGGCGTTCTGCGCCTTGGACTTCCTGGCCGACGTCCGGCTAGCCGCCTTCCTGGGCAGGCCGCGGCTTTTGGCGGAGCGCGGCATGCGCAGGCGTCTGGTGGGCGGTGCGAGGTCGCAGGCGTGTTCCGTCAACTTGGCTTCGTCGACAAAACCCTAATCAGCGGCAATTGAAAAATATGATGAAAACCTAAGAGTTAACGGATATTGCAGGGTTCTTTCCCGAAAATTTCGTATTCAACTTCCCCCACTTTCCAGGTTTTTACTCGAATTTTCCTCACCGAATTTTGTGAGTTTTCCAAATTGGTCGTTGAAAATTTTCGAAAATGATGCAAATTTATCCTCGGAAACTTTTCAAAATTGTACTTGGGAACTTAAAATTTTCCAAATTTATTCTCGGAATAGGTTAACAAATTTGTAAACATGTCCTAGGAAAAGGTGGAAAAATGTGCGAGCTTGTCCTCAAACAGAGTGGAAAATGTTTGCAAACTTATCCTTGGTAATCATTGAAAATTTTGAAAACTTGTCCAATTATTGATAATTTAGAAAAAAAATTCTTGGTAATTGTTTCAAATTTTTCAAATTTATTCTCAGAATAGGTTCACAAATTTGTGCTTGGAAACTGACAATTTTCCTAATTTGTCCTCAGAAATGGTCGTACAACAAATTTTGCAAATTTGTACATGAACTGGGAAAATTTTAAAAATCTTGCAAACGGGCCCTGAGCTAACCACGAGGAAACATTTCAGATTGTGACAACATTAAGTTAAATTTTCCCGACTTTTTCAAAAAGAAAATTATTCCTCCCTAACTTTTCCAGGTATTCCAGGAGTGGGAAAAACCCTGTATTGAAAACATTTCTTTTGCCCTCAAATATTATCACTTTCTTACAAAAAGTTTAAAGGGGTAAAGTTTAAAGACCCAAAGTCCAAACTTTACGAAATTTTTATGTTAAATAAAAAAAGCATTAACTCACGTTTCCGCAGGTTCCGCACACAAACTTGCAGTTGGCAGTCTCGTCGTGCAGTTGCTGATGTTCCCGCAAGTGAGCGCGGCGGCTGAACGCTCGGTTGCACTGTCGGCACTGAAAGCGTATGCCAAGAATTAAGTTCCGAGTACGGGGGTGGTTCGGAAACTTCGAGAAATCAGGGGGTGAAATTTACCTTAAACGGGCGAATGCCACTGTGGGTTATCACGTGAGCCTTCAGCTTGTCCGGCCGGTGGAATTCTTTGGTGCAGCCCGTGTGCGCCCGGAAAGGACACTTGTACCGCTTCACCGACTCGTGGATCAGCATGTGTCGCTTCAGCTTGTCCTTGCGGTTGAACGAAGCTTGACATTGCTGGCACTCGAACGGCTTGTCCCCACTGAAATTAATCAGAATTTTGATAATGGACATCAGAATTTTGAAAAAGACAACCAAATTTTGATAAAGACCTCTGAATTTTGATAAAGGACATCAGAATTTTGATAACGGACATCAGGATTTTAATAACGGACATCAGAATTTTAATAACGGACGTCAGAATTTTGATAACGGACATCAGAATTTTGATAAAGCCATCTTAATTTTGATAACGGACATCAGAATTTTGATAAAGACATCCAAAATTTGATAACGAACATCAGAATTTTGATAAAGACATCCGACATTTGATAACGGAAATCCGAATTTTGATAACGGAAATCCGAATTTTGATAAAGGCATCCGAATTTTGATAAAGGACACCGAATTTTGATAAAGACTTCTTAGTTTTGATTAAAGAACATCCGAATTTTGATAAAGGCATCTTAATTTTGATAACGGACATCAGAATTTTGATAAATGCATCCGAAATTTGATAACGGACATCAGAATTTTGATAAAGGACAACAGAATTTAATTAAAAGATATCAGAATTTTGATAAACAACGTCAGATGTTTGATAAAGGACATCAGAATTTTAATAAAGGACATCAGAATTTAATTAAACAACATCCTAATTTTGATAATGGACAACAGAATTTTGATAAACTACATCGGAATTTCGATAAACGACATAATCAGTTTAACGAAAGAAACGTCAACATCAGAATTAAACGCCCGCGAAGTCATTATAACACAACATAAGCTACAACGACAATGTCATTCAAACGGGCTTCGTCTGACAAAATTTGAACATAGTTTCCATCATGATGTCATATCATCACCAATAAGTCCATCAATAAACGACCCAAAATTCACCCAAATCTTCGCTCACGTTAATTTTTGTTTTGCGCCCCCCTTACCCGATTACGAAAGACGTACTCTTAAACTAAAAAAAAAAAAAAAAACACGGCGACGTCACCTACCTGTGAATCAGCAAGTGCATCCTGAGGTAATGTTCGGTCTTGAATCCCTTCAGACACACCGAGCACATGTGGAGGGTCTGCGAGCAGTGCGTGGGCAGGTGGCGCCTCAAGTAGCGCTCCGACGGGAAAACCTTCTTGCAGTGCTGACACTCGAAACTGTGGCTCGTCGTCTCCATGTGCCGCTCCAAGGCCGCCGGCGTGGAATACTTGTTCAAGCATCGGGTGCAGTGATAAAACCTGTCAAAGAGCCGGGGAAAAAAAAACTCGGTAAAACATTCGGGGCCGAAGCTCTTAAAAAACCCCAAAAAAATAGAGAACTACCTACTTCGTTTCTCGCTGTTTCGGCGAATCTTCAGGATACATGCTGTGAGAGTACTGATGGACGCCGAGTTCGTAGAGCGACCGGAACAGCTGGGAGCAGACGTGGCACCAGTAACTCATCTCTTGCTCGTGCGCCTTCGTGTGCTCCAAGAACGTGTCCAGCTCCTGGAAAACTTGCCCGCAACTCTTCAGGATGCATTTGTACACCTGAAAGCGGAGAGCGGGCGACGAGAACGTGAGAGGCGGTGCCAAGCTTTTAAACCGTACAATCCGAGCGAAAGTACGTTTAAAGACGGAACCTGTTCATTTTTATGTTCTTTTAGGTGAGTCTTCAGCTGGCAGTAGGTCTTGAAAGACTGGCTGCAAAACTGGCAGATGTACGAGCTGTCGATGACGATCGGAGGATCCTTGGCATCGTCCTCCCTCGGCGAAGCATCATCGTTTTCCTAAATCGGAATAATGCGAGCGCATTGATCATTGAACATTTTAGGCCAAGCTATAACAACACCACGAAAGAATATGTTTTCAAACAGACTTTTCCAGCCTTAAGCTGGTCATACACGAGGAAAATTATATCTGGAAACTTACCAATTTTAGGTGTGTCCGAAAAGTCAAGCGCATATT
>JAQGAO010004802.1:0-14512 GCA_034697705.1 Ommatoiulus sabulosus
TTTTTTTTAATTTTCTTAAATCCTCAATGCAAGCATGGGTTACGATCCCATGCTGGGTTTCGTAGCCAGAGGCCCTGATCATTTCCCACGAATCTTATTTATTAAGGAAGTGGATGCTGGGCGAAGGCGTACGAATTATAATTAACAAATATTATTATGTCAACGTCGACATTCGTCTTTCGATTTTTTAAATATTATACGTACATGGGAATTATGATAGACACACGCCACTTTCATAGAGACGAACTAAGATGTGCGGAGTGCGTCAAAAGTTGCTCGGTCAGTGGCATTCGAAAAAAAAAAAAACTACATGTACAACAAAATGTAATATTTTCTTAACATTACCAAATTTGCGATTAATCTCATCGATTATTAAAGTCAGTATGAAGATATTCAATAGGTGTCGAATTGCACTGTCTCCTTTAAGAGACGATGGGAGGGCTCAAGAGCTTGTTTTGCATACGTAAATGAATCAAATTGACGAAAACCTTGCAACCTCAAGGCTGAACAACTGAAAATAAACAGCGCTGACTAGTGTTTATTAAATACAATGTATATTGTACGTGAGGACGTTTTATTTCCATAAGCGTGTTTATTTAAAACAAGTGGTTCGCGTACTGTACGCAATCTGGCATAAAATTACCGTAGTCCCGGCGTCGTGACATACAAGTTTGCAATCAATACTGCGCATGCGCAACTGTAAGCTTAACAATAGCTTTATGCTTACTTGGACCTTAGGCCAAGACTCAATTTCGGTAATCGGACCAGGAATATGAACACATGTATATATTTAATAAATAAATAAGACCGCATTTTATTTCATTTATTAAAGATATATTTATTTCCTGGTCCATTTACCGAAATAGAGGCGTGGCCTAAGCTTTAAATAAGCTTACAGACACCGGTACCATACGATCACTTCAAAAAGTCCCATACAGTGAACCATTAGTATACTGTGCAGGTGAACTGTCATTGCAAAAGGACTTTTGACCTTTTTCGACACCCTTCAGATTATTTTGCTATCCAATTAATATCACCTGTATTCTGTATTTTCTATTCTTTGCATTTGTACTGTATAACCGCAAGCAAAAAAAAATACTTTTTATAATTAACATTAAAATTATTTCCGCATTTATATGGCATACCAATTTACAGTACATGTTCCAAGTTATTCTCAAATACTAAATGAAATCGAATAAAAATCGAAAAAGTAGAAATGCGTTATTTGGTTCCTACATGTATATGTTTAATTCGTTTTATATTAAATTTCTCTAATTTTCAATGTAGTTGCAGGCGCAAAGAAAATAAAAGAAAGTTGATAATGCAGTAGTATTCACTTTAATATAGGGATTACTTGTACTGTATATTTTATGTGAAATAAAAATACGGAATAAATATACCACATTTTGACAATATACAGTATTTATCGGTATATAAAATATTCGCTTACACTTTGAATTTGTGGAGTATGACAAGTGTTTACTATGACTGCTTATATTCCGGCTTTCTAATTTTCATTTAAATACACCATTATGTGTACGTCATTTATATGTTATTCTGCTTGTGGTAACCTACTTTATACTAGTATACATTAACAAATAATAAATAAACAACGCGTTTAGGAACTTTTTGCGCAAGCACTCGTGAAATGAAGTCTCCAAACAAGGACCTCCTTTCCTTTGACAGTGACAAAGGTCAATGATGAAATGCAATTTTTCGGAAATGAAATTCTCGCCTCTTTATTCCTGCAATTATACGCCTCGTAATTGGGATTCGGATGAGACGCATCTAAATCACCGCAAATATTTGTGGGTAGGGAATAAGTGCAGACACGTGCAGGAAATTATTTCAGCAAAAATAACACGAAGGGGGCTCAACGTACAGTACATTTCCAAAAACTTGGTCGAAAAACAGGCATTTTCAGTTGGGTTTTGAATTTCATAGGAAAAAGGGGAGCAGCGAGTACATGGACTCAAGAGGGATGCCTTAATTGCGACCTCTGACCTCTCTCAATTTAACGCTCATAAATTATGGCCAACATTCAAAATTCCGGCGAATTTTGAATAAAAACGCGCAGACACGAGTTTTTCTACACTCTCATCACTCTTTAACCTTTACTTCGAACTAAAAACGCACAGTTTTTTCTTTAAAAGAATCTGATGATATACGCTTTTGCAACAAAATACCTTTTAACTCAAACGACGATTACAATTTTAATGACATGCATAACTAAAAATAACAACTTATGCCCTATTCACATCGACCAAATCCGTACCTTAATTACGTCACGTGCGTGGCCGCGCATGCGCATATGACACTAGGCGGGCTAAGTGCATCTTATTCGTTTATACGACATTTGCAACCTCATCCGTACCAGTGAAGTTAATTGATTCAACTTTTCCCGTCTGAAATCAATTTTAATCGTTATTTTGGGGGAAGTAATTTGTACGTGCGGCGTGACGAAACGCACGTGACGTAATTACGGTACGAATTTGGTCGATGTGAATAGACCATTAGGCCACACCACATTAAAAAATGCAGTTTTAGTTTTCCACGTTTTACAATTAGTTACATCGACAGATAGTAGGGGTACTCAGACAGAAGCTTGACGAGCGAATCGTACCAAACAGCGGTAGTCGTGTGCACTCAACGTGTAATTGGTTCTCAGCAATTGCTTTTAAAAAACACACTCACGGTTATCGATGTTTTTAAACCAATGAAGCAGATAAGTGAGATAACGATAAAAAAGGTCAAATAAATTAACTACATTATACAAATTTGAATATTGGCACATTTCAAAATAGAGGTTTTCAGTCTCAAATTTTCAGCTGTACAAAGCAAAAAAAAGTCGCTTCATTCAGTTGAAGCACTTTATAGTATCATAATTGTTGTTTGTAATTATACGTATTAAAGCAAATTAATCACATTTTTTAATTAAAATCATAACTTGAACTTACATGTACTTTTCTAATTCCGCGGCTATTTTCAAACGTATCTTGAACATTTTCGTTTCGCATGTAGTCGCCAGACGGAGCCACGCGAAAACGGGCGAGCGCGCGATAGCTAGAGAGACTAATCACGATAGCCGGCAAGCATCGCCACCTATGAGCTAATCTACGCAGCATCTTGGAAAGTGGTGATAAAACGCTAATTTAAAAATTAAAACAATGCGGTTTTAGTAACATAAAATTGAAAATAGTTTAGTGAAATATATCAACTTGGATCCGATAAAGCTTTAGGAGAAGTTTACGAATGAATATCGCCGCCGCCGTTGCTATGGCAACCGTAAACATGGTTCCCACATGTGCACACTATACGGTAACATGTGTACCTGTTTTTAGTTATTGCGTAAAAAGATGAGCGAATTACCTACCAGTTCAAAGGATGAGGAGTCTAGTTTAGCTTCCGATGTAAAATTTAATCCTCCCGTTTACCAACAACGCTACAACACAGTGGCGAACATCCTGAAAGATTCTCAGTTCGAACTGATCAAGGTAAGGTGGATCGATAAATGACTTCATTTTCGTCGACAGCTTTCATTCGATTATTTCTAGTTATCGTATTTTCTTGTGTGAAAAGACGATGTGAATGCACCGTGAAACAATGCTAAAAGTGACGGAGAGTGGTCTCAGTGGTGATCGAAGCTCTCAAGAGTTGCATAACATAGAAAGGGTTGTCCATAACTGACGTCACCAGGTTGTGGTTGGGCATCGGTAGGCTGTCAGCATTGCTATATATGGGATATATAGGAATATTTGGGTGATCAATTAACTACTAGGCTACCATAAAATGCATCCCGCACAGTTGCAGGCTTGCAGACATGCAGTGTCAAAATACATAAATTGAAATAAAAATTGCTCGTAAATTAGTTGTAGTCCGGCCCATCTCAAATATCAATTCTCACATTATATCCCATTGTAAGATTTTGATCTTTCTGGAAATTTAGCACCATTATCGAAAAAATGTTTAATGAGTGTGGTCAACTGGTAAAACGCTGAACCTCGCATATGGGTTTAAAACTTGGATCACCTCGAAATTGAATTGTTATGTGGGTGTGTTTTCGAATTTAGTAGCAGTTGTACCTTAAAACCTTCGCAACCAATTCATCCCCATCAATTGCACCAATGACAAATGCAGCTAGTTTAAAATAAAAATATTCAAATTTAACTTTCTTTCTTTAAAAAAAAATACTTGCTTAGCATAGAAAAATATCAGTAAAATATTTTGACTCACTCCTGATTGTAGGTGGTCGATTTTGGTTGTGCTGAGCTCTCCTTCCTCAAATATCTCAAGTCTGTTCCCAACGTCCAGGAAATCTCTGCCGTGGACATCGATGCTGGCGTGTTGGAGGCCAACCAACAACGTGCGGCGCCACTGGCTGCGGACTATCTCCTGCGGCGAGAGGCGCCATTAACCATTTGTCTGTATCAGGGAAGCATTGCAGACAGAGACACTCGTATTAGACACTACGACGCTGTTACGTGCATCGAAATGTAACTATAGGGTTTAAGATGCTATAAAGCAAATACTTGAAATGACAGCAACTTTGAAAGATGCCCATGCTATCGAAAAATAATCGAAAAAATAAAAGACTTGCTTGTAGTTGTTGTACATTTAAGAGATAATGATAAATATGAAGTTTCACCATTTGGAATGGACATTATCTGGAACACTATGGCTCATATCTTTCAAAAGTTTATTTAAACTGCCAATTCATTTAGATGCATTTTTTTGTTAATTTTTTTATTCCGCACATAAATCAAAATATTTCTTTGCACTTAAAAGATTTTATATTAAAAGCTTCAATTTAGGTTTAAAATTTAAGATATTTGCTTTATCATCTCCTTAAAAAATTTAAATACTGTATATATGGAAAACGTTGTTTCCTTTATGGTTATTATTACATGTGTTTCATAATTTTTAAACCAAATTACTGAAAACGGAATGACTTAATCTTCTTAAAATTAAGGCAATTGTCAAATATATGACTGCATGCATAGTGAAAACGGTAGTTCCTTTCAAATTGTATACAAGCATGCCATCTTATGAACATCATGATTATGTACAGCACTAAGTCGCTCCAAATTCCCAATTTACCTTACCAGAATTGAACATTTGCACGATGATGTGTTGTCTAAATTGGCACAAACAATATTCGACTTCGTCCGGCCAAAGATTGCGATCATCACCACTCCCAATGCAGATTTCAACGTCCTCTTTCCAGCATTGGTCGGGTTCCGTCATTGGGACCACAAATTCGAGTGGACCAGAAAGGAATTCGCAGCCTGGTATAAACATACTCTTGTGTGCTCGTATAACCATCTTTGTTTGGTTGGTTGATAATTTTTTTCTACGTAAGGTGTGATGACGTCATAGCAAGATATCCGTTCTATTCCATCGCTATCTCTGGAATCGGTTCAGCACCTTCAGAGCACCAGCATCTGGGATGCTGCTCCCAAGCGGCCACGTTTACCTTAAATTCAGACGAATACCGGTCTAATGCCCATGTTTCACCAACTCCGAACACACCTTATAATTTGGTGAGTGACCTTCGCCTATCTGTAATTCTAGAACTTAAGTCAAGATTCGCTTGAATCAATTAATCTTGCCCTCTTTCAGGTGGCGAGATTCGAACACCCTTATCGCGCTGTGCGGCCACTTACTGCCGAAGACATCCTGGAAGAGGTGAAATACTATCTGAGAATGCTGGCCAAGGAAGCGGATTGGTCAGATGAGCCATTGCAGCTTAATCTACATCATCTTTTCACATTCCCAAAAATAAAAGAAGTTTGTGGAACCATGGAGGAACTCAGGTTAGCATCTTGGTTATTACAATGTTTTTCGGTCCATGCAAGTTCTGGAAGCCCAAAAAGTAGCGAGTTCCTTAAACCAAATGTGCTGGACACTTGATAAACACAGCTTGCATCTGTTGTCTTATCCCAACATTGAATCCAAAGAATTGAGGAGCACTGCCTCGTTCAAATCTTAAGCTGTTCTTTTAACAGTTGAATTTTTTTTACTAACTTTTATGATATAAATGTAAGATATTTTAGAAAATTAAAAATTTAGGAAAGCTGGGTTTTCTTCTTGTCATTACACCAATTTCGATGAACAATTGAAGAGCATTGTTAAATTCCCATCTCGAGCTTCTTAGAATAGGACATCAAACTGACGACCGATAAAAACCAATTCAGTGTAAACGCGCTAATAATCCATTTAAAAACCTTTCATGTATATTATGTTCAAAGTTTTTGAGCTCACCTAATGCAAAGATTTCCTGTTTCAGTAATGTTCTGAGGTCTTCCGGATTTACAGTTGTTGCCAAAGAGAAAGAGGACGAGTCTTACGTTTTATATCGTCTTGAAGACAGTGATGATGATTGTGATAGTGCATATGAATGTGATGATGATCTGGAAATTTGACTTCTTTTTAAGTTGTGAAATTATGACATTCCAAAGACTTCAAAATGCATTTAAATTGAGATCTTGGCGTCCGGATTGTCTGCAAGGAGATTGTGAGATTTTATAACTTCTTTGGTTTTTCCTTTTTGCAAATGGTAAAATGGCGAATATCGGAGAACCAGTCGAATTGCTATCCTAGTCAGGTCAAGAAACGATAAATATAACATCCCTATCAGGTTAAACCACAAGTCCTCATCCCTTGAAACAAAACGTCTACAATTATTTTTGTGTAGTTCTCTCATACAGTGCGAATTTGTAAAAACTCAAGTTTTTTGAATTTATCAAAATACTTGATTTTTGATTAATATGTTTTTTTAACATCCTGTGCTCTGTTATCATTTGATAGCAGAATTTGAATAAACCAGATTTTAACAACCTAAATGAACTGTGTACAAAATTTGCTCCATATAAGCATATGAGATCCTGCAAATGCTTTCTTGTCTCTAGATTTTTCTTTGTTTAATGGTGCCTCTCCCCTGAAATGAAATGAAAAGCTACAATAGCGAACGAGTGAATCAAATAAAATGAATCCCGTTTAATAAATAAGCATATTCATTGCATAGAATCCAGTTTACATTTCAAAAACAAATGATCTTTCGAGTAGCGTTAACGCAGCAAAAGTCTCTACTTAGTCTTGCCGAGCTCTGGCTGAGCTTAACGTTTAATAATAATAGTAAATAATCCACTTGGTGAAACTTTTTTTCCCTTATCGGGTAAATAAATATTGGCACCGTGAAACGAATGCCTCATAATACCGGGTGCATCTGCAAAATATACATACGAGCGTATTTCTACTACAATTCTACGTTTCAAAGCATCTTGGTGAAAACTTAGTATAATTTAGACGTGGAAACCTCAAGAATGGAAACGCAATGAACCAGACCTTCGTTTTCCTTTCGAGTAAATACTTTGGCAAATATGATCGAGCAATTGCATGACCAACGTGAGAATTGCATATGAAATTACGAAAGCCAGAGGTTAATCTTTCACTCTTGTGATTTCCAAGACTGCATTTTCTTTGAAAGTACAAATTAACATCTGTTTTATTGGTGTACATAATCGAGAATAAGTGCGAGGTGGGTTAAAAAAAAGATCACAAATGACAGTGAAGACATATTTAAAGCCGGCCATACACCAGGGAAGTTATACCTGGAAACTTGGCAATTTTAGGAAGTCAAGCGCATATTTTGTAGCATTTTACTAACCATGGCTTTTAAAACGGAAAATTTCAAACTGGAAGTAATTAAGACTTCATTTATGTTTTTATAATTGACAAATTAAAACATTTCATTTCTCGTAATTCACATTCTAAAAACCAGAACTTTCTGAACATGTCGTATTTCCAGATATAAATTAAAATCTAAAAAATATTCTTGTATTTTTAGCGTGAAAAATAAATTTCCCCCCAAAAAAATCATCTCCCACATTTCTTGGGGAGGAAACAAAAAATTTAGATTGCCGATTATTTTCCATAGTTCGCTTGCTTTTTAATGGGAAACATGTTTCATTCCTTATTTGTAAAAAGGATATCTTTTCACATTTTAACAAAGCAGGTGCTATATAAGCTCAACGAGCAAATTAAGCTGGGACTCTGGCGCTCACCCCAAATTAGACATGTTCATACAAATGGCGCAATGCGTTTCACACTTTATCTGATGTTGCGAGTACGTTTTTCACGTACTTTTTCTTAGATGCATGGTCACAACATGTGACAATTGCCAGAATTTGCATACCTATTTTACTCACTCTGATGAGCTTCGGTTAATGCGTTTGCCTCACATTTTCCACTCGGTGGACCGTGCTGCTTTTCCGACTAATTTCCTGCCAGGCCAATTAAACCTTAAAAACAACAAAAAAGGCCAAAAACAAAAGGGAAAAAGGTTTAATTGGGGGAATGCCTACGGGCTGGCCCAGTCAAAAATAATTGCCGTCGCTAAAAATGCGACGTTTTTTCGGCAACGAGACGATACCTGCTAATTGGGCAACGCTCAGCATCATTACCTGGCATGGTCTAATTGCGGCGCATATTTCGCGCCGCTAAATATTCATGTGACACGACTGTTGGAGCGTGCTAACCGTTCGTCCCTCAGTCCCGTACGTTCGAGTTTGGTAGTTTTTTGAACGATCCGAAAATACGTCTCAGGTGCAACCTTCCTAGGTGCGGATGTTACGGGACTGTCACCTGCTGCGGGTGAAGCGTGACGTGACGGAAGGACAGGAGAGTAAACAGTCAGGCTGGCAGCTGTTGCAATATTCCTAGTTTAGATAGATGACCTGTGTTAACAAAACAGCTCGTGAAACGATAAAATGCGAGGGTACACGTGTCTACTCGAAATGAATGCATTTTTATTAAACTAGACCCCTTGGGGGCTGCGAATAAAGGACGTCAACGAATGGGGGAAAATGGAAATGGTGATCCCTATACCCATAATGCCAGAAATTGCTGAAGCAACTGAAGCAATAGGGTTGCTTTCGAAATATGTAGCATTTCGGGCATTTCTATTTAGCGCTTTTACTAATAGACGATTCCTTGACTCAAAATAAAGGGGTAGTCGAAAAACTAATGATGGTGGACGTCATTTATGCACTTAATTTTATCGTCAGATTTAACTGCCGAACAGGTTTTTGGCCAAATTGAAAAAACCGCTCAATATCGGGACTATGAAATTAAGGACAATTCCTCAATTTTCTAGGACAACGCATTTTTCCTGTACTTTCACGTCTATTTTTGAAATGAAACGCACAAGTTAATAGGAAGATGTGTCCATGGCGGTGAGAGGCACGCAAATGGACCTAGCAATCAGACAGTGGTCGGTCAACCCGCACCTGGATCTTGGGATGGCTACGAACTAGACAATTGGGAGGGTCATAACCTTAGAATTTCATGTTTCGAGGGGCAAATTGAGAAAACCAAAACGTGAATCTCGTGAATTTTTTATTTCACCTTCAACAACTTGTGAATTTTAAAGAAATGAAAATGCAATGTACGTTGGATTCCACTTTTTAATTCGATTTCATGTTTCCGTTCAACGCTTATTAAATCAAAACCCTATATTAATCGCTCCATAATTTAGTCTAACGCTCGTTTAATTTTTTCCTCTTTGCCTTCTTGCCACATGAATGACTCCAGCCTGAGGAATAATTTATGGGAAAGCTCCAAGACAAGTGACGTCCATGTCCGGAAAGTTACAAAATTGTGACAATACTTATTTTATGGAATGATTATAATGGAAGTGTAAAGTCAACCATCATGGATGCATTTCCCATGCAGTAACCATTTCTTTTGGCTGTCTTTAGAATTGGAAAACAATCGATAATCCCAACAACCTTGCAGTGCCAACTTGCCCGGAAGTTGGGTGACTGACCATGACAGGCTCCAACTGCAGCCGTCATCATTAAATGCAAATGCTCGCGACTGAAGGCGGCGATGCTCACTGCGTCTCCTCGCTGCTCTCCAGGAGCAGCGGGTAGACGGGGAAGCCGAGCTGCGGCGCCACCTGCTTCTTGAGCCTTCCGCGCAACTCCTCCAGGGATCTGGACTTCACCCGGCTGATCTTCTTGTACTTCACGTCCTTTGGCTTCGTCACCGACCTGTGGTTACTCATCACACGGTTATAGAACACGCCCAGGTTGGGCGGATTTAGGAGGCTGGGCGGCGACCTTCCGTCGAGACTAGGATCCTCCTCTGTGCCGTCTGGCCAAACATCTCCGGCAATGTTCGCTTGACCGCTGGCCTGAGGCCCGGGGAATATGAGCCGCTCTAGGTCCACCTGTGGTGAGTCCCCGTCCGAAGAGGCGCCCCTGACCAGCATGTTGACCGAATCACAAGCATCGTCCACCTCTTTCTGGAATGATGTCCTAACACCTTCGTAATTATTGTCACCACCTTCCTCTTTCGAGAATGACGTTTTACTAACGCCATCCTCATTCTCACAGTCTTCTTCCTGCCGTTCTTCACCGTTCCTCCTGTCCTTGCCGTAGTCCTCAATCCTCCTCACCTCTCCCATTCCGCTCCGACCCCTGAAGTTCGTCTGCGTCCAATGTTTGTCGTAGTCTGTGATCACATATACCTCGTTGTGCCACGATATCCTTCTCTGTTGGCGCTTGCTCTTTTTCTTCTGGCTCCCTCGCCTCTCCTCCTCCGCATCACCCTCAGCCTTGGTCCCTACCTCGCTTCTGCTCCTCTTAGCCGCCAGTCTCCTGTTGAGCCGCAGCAGCGCCTGGATGTGCCTGTCCTGCTCGGCGATTTTGGCATCCCGCTCTTCCAACAGCCTGCTAATGCGCTCCTGCTCGCGGCGCAAGTGACCCTCGAAGAGCAGGAGGCTGCCAGTGATCTCCCGCAGCTGCCGGTCCTTCTCCAGGCGCAGCCTCTCGTTGGCCGCCTCCTGTTCGGACAGCCGTCGTAGAAGATTCAGCACCACCAGTGACTGGCGGCGTGGACTGTCCCGCGGTAGCGGCGTCTGGCACATTTTATCCTGTTGCTGCTCTAGAGAAGATTGCTGTTGCGGCTCCAGAAAAGACTGCTGCTGCTCCAGCGAAGATTCCTGTTGCGGATCCAGAGAAGACTGCTGCTGCTGCTTCAGAGACGACTGCCCTTGCGGCTCCAGAGAAGACTGCCCTTGCGGCTCCAGAGAAGACTGCTGCTGATGCTCCAGAGAAGACTGCTGCTGATGCTCCAGAGAAGACTGCTGCTGATGCTCCAGATACGACTGCCCTTGCGGCTCCAGAGAAGACTGTTGTGGCTGTTCCATAGAAGACTGCTGTGGCTGTTCCATAGAAGACTGCGGTGGCTGTTCCATAGAAGACTGCTGCTGCGGCTCCATAGAAGACTGCTGCTGCGGCTCCATAGAAGACTGCTGCTGCGGCTCCAGAGAAGACTGCTGCTGCGGCTCCAGAGAAGACGGCTGTTGCGACTGCTCCACAGAAGATTGCTTTTGCAGCTCCTGGAGAGGCTCTTGCTGCTGCTGTACTGGATGCATTTCCTCACCATCTACGTCACTTACGCTTCCATGGTGGCAACCGCTCTCTGGCCCACTGGCGTCCGATTCCACTGATTCTGGTTCTGAGAAGCTGGGTTCGGGCGACACGACCTGCAAAGACACGACAAACACCTTATCAGTACTAATGCTCTTGACTGCGTCCTATAAACATGACTGGTGGTCAAGTTGGACAGACTTCCAATATATCTACTTTGTCTACTGAATCTGGATCGAATCTTGCATCACTGCTCATACAGAAACAATGCAGAGAACATGAGGCCCATTCGGAGCATGACGTATACCTAGTGCCGATAATTTGTCAAAAACACTGCGATACAAGCCTGAGATGGTTACCCTTAATAGTTTCGTCTAACTTTTTGAGTTCAATCGATAATCAACAAGTGGCGTCCGGTGTGTACTTCCGGCACAAGTTTCGAACAAATACTTGTTTCTCGATTGTTGGACAAAATGAAGGCAACATGTATGTAAATCGTTATTATTTCTTTTTAAAATGTCAATATTTTTGGCTGGTGCGTGGGCACATTCAATGAAACATGTCGAAAAGTCACTAAAACTACAAGAATCTGAGCAGCCCATTTAAGACAAATTAACGTGGTGCTATAGCCAGAACAACGCGACGCGACGCCATCTAGCGACGTAGCTTCCACAAAGTGGCCATGACCTCCCCAGGACATCTCACATCCTTGTCTTGATGGAAGACAAAAGGCAACTTTTTCTCTGTCCAATAAGCCCGGAACCTGGCGCAGCAACATCATCATTTACTTCAAGCAAAAGCAAAAAAAAATCGACCATAAATCTCTCATAGATCACGCTGTTTTTCCTCCGCCTCAGGTGAAGGCGACCTCACTCGCATTGTTTTTCCGACTCCACAATGGCCGCCGTGACCTTTGGGGGCGCCGTAGCGCACAAATGCGAGCAAACTCGATCTGCCGATTGGCTCATTTGCATAGAAAGCCGTCATTCGCCCTCCATTGTGCCTTTGTTTCGACCAGGTGAGGGTGGAAACGAACGGATCACGCGGGAGGAGGGGGGTCAACGACCCCTGGCGCACAACAGGAAGATGTTTTCGGACACGAGCAAGAAAGGGAAAAAAACTGCCATCGGCCAAAAGCAGCCTTCGATAGGCGGACAACTGAAGGGTGAAGGTGAGGACGCGAACCTCCACCGCGTAGCGTTGGCGCTAGTGGCAAGCTCAAGGAGAATGTTTCGAATTTAAAATTTTTTATCATAAAATGAAGAATTTGCAAGAAAATATAATTCGTCGACAGTTGACGAAGGTAAAAAGATAGGAATCGTGATTTCCACATTTTAATATTTCCCTAGCGTTAATTTTAAGTTGATTGAAAACATCAGTTAGTAGCTGTTACTTGCATCGATCCCTAGATGGCGCATCTTAAATTTTCACGATGATTTTAATCGTAGTAGGATACCCGGATTACTTGTAATATTCAGTCCAAAATATGAAATGAGAAAGCAAGCCTGAATTTTCTTTGGGAAAAATTGACTAATTTTGAAATAAATAGATTAGGAAATAATCTACAAGAACTTGAAAGGATTCATGCGGTTTCTGTGATGTTTCCAAAACTCTTAACATATCGTTAATAAAATCGATATGTTAAAAGAGTCAAAAATGTATAACCTAAAGCCGGGTACACACTATCACCAAACCAAAATATACTTCTTTGGTTTTTGGCAACGAAAAAAACGGCGTAGCAAACTGTTTTTCACAAACTAAAAACTAGAAAATCAAGTTTGCAAACTAAGTTTGGCGTTTCCGTCGAGTGTCGGTGAGATGAAAGGGAAATAGCCAAACTTTTTAGCGGTGGCGCTGCTATCAACGTTTCATCTGCACGATGTCGATGATACTGCAGACGACAGCATATCGTATCCATCGTGTTTCCTCTGTCATACGTCTTCTGAGTTTTGTCAATATGGTTTGTTGCAGTGTGTACGCTCAGGTTTTGCAAAACTAGTTTGAATAAAATTTTTTATAGAAACTATGTGTACTTCCCGTAGAAAGTTTGGGGTTTGTGGTTTTTAGTATTGGTTTAATGGGCGGCCAACAATGCATCCGACTTAACAATGCATCAAATAATGCATTAAATAAGCAAATACATGTAATTCAAAGTTAAAACGTTGAAATGCCCCAGTTTCTAACTAGAGACATTTTCTTATTTATACAAAAATTCTAGTAGAAAATCACAAATTTGTGCATTATTCGATGTACTTTGGGCATTCATAAATCAGGTCACTCCAGAGAAAAATAAAAATTTTCTGCTTCGAAGCTTGGTCGAAATACATAACAGTAAGGTGTTTGTATTTTTATAATTACACGTTTTAAAATTGGAGTTAATTATGCAGGTGGGATAATATTCACGCTGCATTAAATTAATGAAGGCAATTATCAAGGAAGGTGATGCAAGTTAATTTACGAGATTTTAGATTTTCATCATTTTCCGTATGCCATGTCTTGCATGCTGTCTGGCAAGTTTCTAGTGGTATAATACTTTTCACGTACATCACGATGCGTGCTTAAAATGGAAGGTAAGTCGAAAAAAGAAAAAAAACTCATTTCTTACGTAAATAATAAGTCCAAGAATGCGTTTGAAAACCTTCGATAAAAAAGAAAGTGGTATACCCTCTTATGAAGGTTACGAAAAGAAATTCAATAAGGGATCATGGTGCTTTTTTTGAACATGCAAGAAGATTCGTGCATCCTGGTGTTAATTACAGTATATACCAAGAGATATTTCATCATAAGAAAATGTGCTCCTGCATGCAAATAGGACGTCCACAGAATGGAACCAGCAAAATTGAACGAATTAAATAATAATGAGTACATGTAATATTGTTCTAACAGCTTCTGAAGCTTTACGAACTCTACTTTGGCAGTCGTGAAGTCACGTGTGCAAAATTGACACACTAATTGTTTCATAAAAAATCTCTTACTTACGCGGTTATCGCTTTTAAAAAAAATACAGGGTTGCCACCACATTTGAAAAATCGACTTGCCTGACTTTGCCTGACTTTTGTCCATTTTATTCTCATTTT